>BEGY01000065.1:130072-145735 GCA_002335675.1 Chlamydomonas eustigma | reverse complement strand
CTGGTTTCATGAGGGTGAGACCTAACTCAGTAGCAGCCTAGTGCTGGTTTCATGAGGGTGAGACCTAACTCAGTAGCAGCCAGTACTGGTTTCATGAGGGTGAGACCTAACTCAGTAGCAGCCAGTGCTGGTTTCATGAGGGTGAGACCTAACTCAGTAGCAGCCTAGTGCTGGTTTCATGAGGGTGAGACCTAACTCAGTAGCAGCCAGTGCTGGGTTCATGAGGGTGAGACCTGACTCAGTAGCAGCCAGTGCTGGTTTCATGAGGGTGAGACCTAACTCAGTAGCAGCCAGTGCTGGTTTCATGAGGGTGAGACCTAACTCAGTAGCAGCCAGTGCTGGTTTCATGAGGGTGAGACCTAACTCAGTAGCAGCTAGTACTGGTTTCATGAGGGTGAGACCTTACATCCTCTGTACTCCTCACATTTCTCCAGGTTCTACATGTTTAGTAATGTAGCACTCTCTAAAGTCTCATGCTTTAAAAACTGCATCACCAGCAGAGATTTTAGGCTTGTGAGATGCCCGCTGTCGTCATTTTTACAGCTGCGCTGAGTCAAAGCAGCAAAACAATTGCCATATTCCTCACCACCAGGGTCATGTTGATAAATTTATTGCCATATTCCTCACCACCAGGGTCATGTTGATAAAGTGATGGCTCACAATGAGACGCGTACGAAAGATGGTCGCTTCCTATTCGGCCATGCAATAGTTGAAGGCTGCCTGGGAGCAGTCTTCATCCTCGATGACTCAGCTGCCATGCCTGAAGGTGCTGCAGCCTTCATGGTGGATGAGCTGGCGGCCACTCTCGACTACTGGCATTCTAAGACCGCCACCAGAGGGCTTGATCCGCCTAGGTACAACTTGCTGCTGGTGTCGGGGCCTGGTTTTGGGACGTACATGCACACTGATGGCCTGGAGCCTGTTGCCGCGGCTAATGGGTCAATCCTGAGAGCCTGGTATCGAAAAGTGCGGCCAAAACAATCACCTGCTGAACGGCCTGTTGGCTTTACCTACTCAGAGGTGAGATTGTTGCTCCTTGTTTAGAACATATGAATTGTTGGACATGAGATGTGAGGCTTCAAACCCTGATCCTGTGTGTTCATAAACCCTAAATTATACATCTCTACCACCTTGACTAGGTACTGCGTCACACCTTGGCCATGGCTGACACTCAAGTGCCCACTGTCTTTATCTGTGGTGGAATGGTTCCGAAGCTACCAGACACACCCAAGAGAGTCAATTGGGCATTGTATGAGGCTCAGGTGAGCAATGCATTGGGCATTGTGTATGAAGCTCAGGTGAGCAATGCATTGGGCATTGTGTATGAAGCTCAGGTGAGCAATGCATTAGGTATTGTGTATGAAGCTCAGGTGAGCAATACATTAGGTATTGTGTATGAAGCTCAGGTGAGCAATGATACATGTCTCAATCTCTGCTAGCTGATTATGGAAACCATAGTTGCAATGAATGAACACCTGCCTCACCTTGTGTGCTAAACTGTACATTCGCCAACAGGTGTATTGCAGTAAGCTGTTCTCGAAGGTTAAAGCGTCACAATCCTCTTTTTCTTTCACATGGCTTATCTTGGCTGACAATTTCTTAAGCCCAGAATTTCAACTGTGCCTGTTGTGTTTTGCAACTTGTGTTTCAGATAAACTGCATCAATCGTCAACGGCCCATGCAACCTGTACACACCATTGAGGTGTACCCCATGCCCAAGATTGATGATGTTCCGCCTCCTGAGGCTGCGACTGCCAGGCAGCAGCAGCAGCAGCAAGGCCAGCCAGGGACCAGTGGAGGGGAGTGTATTGGCAGCGAGGAGTGTCAATGTGATAACTGCATGGCGGAACTGTCCAAAATGAGAGGATGCATGGGGAATATCTTTGAGAAGCTCCAGGTACAGTGAGAGAGGATGCATGGGGAATATCTTTGAGAAGCTCCAGGTACAGTGAGAGAGGATGCATGGGGAATATCTTTGAGAAGCTCCAGGTACAATGAGAGAGGATGCATGGGGAATATCTTTGAGAAGCTCCAGGTACAATGAGAGAGGATGCATGGGGAATATCTTTGAGAAGCTCCAGGTACAGTGAGAGAGGATGCATGAGGAATATCTTTGAGAAGCTCCAGGTACAATGAGAGAGGATGCATGGGGAATATCTTTGAGAAGCTCCAGGTACAGTGAGAGCGGATGCATGGGGAATATCTTTGAGAAGCTCCAGGTACAGTGAGAGAAGCGCATGGGAAACCTCTTTTGAACATCATGTGCAATAGTCTTGACAGTGTGAACTCTGCATCCTCTACCACTGATTTCACATGTGTCCACACTTATTTCATACAGGATGCTGTTAGCAATGGCCGCATGAGGCTTTTTGACGTATTCAAAGAGGCTGACAAGGATGCTGACAATGTACTGAATGGGGAGGAGATGCTTAGGCTGGTACAAAGGCTGATTCCAGAGGCTGGGCCTGCGCATGCCAGGTGAGCATGAAGAGTCATGATGCCAGGTGATCATAAAGTGTCATGATGCCAGGTGAGCATGAAGAGTCATGATGGCAGGTGAACATAATGAAGTGTCATGATGCCAGGCGAGCATAAAGTGTCATGATGCCAGGCGAGCATAAAGTGTCATGATGCCAGGTGAGCATGAAGAGTCATGATGGCAGGTGAACATAATGAAGTTTCATGATGCCAGGTGAGCATGAAGAGTCATGATGCCAGGCGAGCATAAAGTGTCATGATGCCAGATGAGCATGAAGATTCATGATGGCAGGTGAACATAATGAAGTGTCATGATGCCAGGTGAGCATGAAGAGTCATGATGGCAGGTGAACATAATGAAGTGTCATGATGCCAGGTGAGCATGAAGTGTGATCACATCAGAGGTCTCTATACAATCTCGTCATGAGTATGATGTTCATACAATATCACTAGAAGCTTCTCTTTTTACGAGTCTGTTCTGATTGCTATGTAGTCTTTAGAGGTCCTTCCCGTCATGACACTGATTTAAAGGACTCCCAGATCGCTTGGAGAACTTCCTTCCTCAAAAACAAAGGGCCTGCCTAGACTACATGAGTTTTTTGAACCTGAGTCACACGCTCTTTAAGGTTCCTGTAAACCCTACCAGGTTCTTGAGCCTCATGCTGGATAATGGTGGAGGCAAGCCCACTGGCCGTGGCTGCAACTGCACCAAACCCTGTGTCCACTACCCTGGCTCCTCAGCCTCATGCGGTACAGGTATCAGCTACAAGGAGCTGAGCTTGGCTGTGCGTGCCGCTGCCAAGGCTGGCTTGAGTGTTGAATTGGACTCTAAGTTGGAAGTCACGATGATCCTTCAGAGAGTGGCCTTCCTCATGTTGTTCAAGCAGAAAACAGTCCAGGAGATTTTCAATGACTATGATCACAACCAGGATGGGTTCTGGGATCAAGTAAGAGGACTTATGACAAATGAATGACTGCCAAATCGAACACCTCTTACATGACAGCAATGAGGTTCCTTTGCTGGCTGTTCTGAACGTGTCACTGAACTCATTAGTCTTGCGAGAAGTCAATGTTTTACACTATGATTCACACTTTGATTATATTCAATGCTCTTCTTTCAAGGTCTCTGTTATGACTCTTCTCTAATCATGCATTTCTCATCAGGTTGAACAATGGCGGGCACTGAAGGAACTGTTCCCAGGGCTCACAGTTGAGGAGCAGAGGCAGATGTTTGACGCCATGCAGGTGCAGTTTAGGGTTTAGAGTTTAGGGTTTAAGATACCATGCAGGTGCAGATGACATCATATGAGTCATTGCTTGTTCATAAGATACCATGCAGGTGCAGTTAGGGTTTAAGATATCATGCAGGTGCAGTTAGGGTTTAAGATATCATGCAGGTGCAGTTAGGGTTTAAGATATGATGCAGGTGCAGTTAGGGTTTAAGATATCATGCAGGTGCTCATGACTTCTGAACCTAAAATATTCATCATAAAACAACCTCAGGCTGAGTCATATGGCTTGGAAACAGACGTCTGAATAACATAAAGATTACGGTGTCCACATAAAGACTGTTGTCATGACATGGACAGGCCATGGATATCAATGAGGATGACCGTATCGGCCTGGATGAGTTCATACGAGCCATGAACAAAGGAGGGGCTGTCAAGCTGCTGGGCTGGGGTGTAGAGGGCGGCCTTGCACTCCCACACTGGGCTGATGACACAGCTTCCGTCAACTCTTTCTCCACGGCAGGCCCTGGTGGGCAACGTATGCAGAAGAAGAAGCCACGGACGATGGAGGAGCGTGAGGCTGAAGCACAGTTGAGATCGAGGAAGATCGACTTA
Organism: Chlamydomonas eustigma; assembly: GCA_002335675.1. Taxonomy (NCBI): domain Eukaryota; kingdom Viridiplantae; phylum Chlorophyta; class Chlorophyceae; order Chlamydomonadales; family Chlamydomonadaceae; genus Chlamydomonas; species Chlamydomonas eustigma. Next base: position 141,413 of record BEGY01000065.1, on the reverse strand, counting down.
GATTTTGATCTCATGTCATCTACGAGGAAGGCAGGGTTCCCTCTCACTGCACTGCTGAGGCGTGTTAGTGGTACTACTAGGGGGTCTCATCGCCGACTGGACATGGGCAGGGCTAGGGCCCAGGCAGAGCGCATCAATATGACCCCCGTCATGAGCATCACGTGAGTACTACCTACTGCTTCCTAATGCATCACGTGCGTACTACCTACTGCTTCCTAATGCATCACGTGAGTACTACCTACTGTTTCCTAATACATCACGTGAGTACTACCTACTGCTTCCTAATGCCTAATTGTTTGGAGAACTTCCGCCATGTCAGTGATTTCAGAAGTGCTCCCACTGGAGCTACCAACAAAATAGCCTGTTGAATATGGTCATGCTGAGCCTGTCTAAAAGCATCCAAGGGCTTGTTCTGCAATTAGATAGAATGCAAAAATGCCAATGTCAATTCATCACAAATCCGTTAAAGGTAGATGCTTTCTCCCTTCACAGTAACAACCTGGAGAAGGCGCTGAAAGAGCTGGTGGACTTTGAGGCTGCATATGGCGTCCTTCTGACTGCTGACAGGGCTGCCACATCCCGCACCCGCCTCACAGCTGATCCACCCTCCTCGCCACCTGTTGGCTCCGCTTGGCGCCCTGGCACCGCTGCTGCTTCCTCTTCTTCTGCTTCTCCTCAGAGGCAGAGGCCTCATCAGTCAGCAAATCGTAGCCCTCAGAAGTCTGCCATCAGAAGGAGTCGAAGTGCAGCCAACCTAGCCAACATCCCTTCACGCCTCATGGACCTCACCTCTACCCGCAATGCCTATATCTCAGACCTCTCCGCCCAGAGGGGTGCCACTCCCTCATCGCTTCTGGATGCAGTGTCTTCTAGGTGGAGGAGGGAACCTGCAGGTGGCAGAAGTGGGAGTGAAGTTGGCATTGCAACCTTATCATCACACCACAGCCGCCCTGCATCTCCTGCACGCCTCAGGCCCAGGTCCTCAAATGGCACCGCAGAAGGATCTGGAAGACCAGGTACAGCTGCTGCTGCTTCACCCAGCCAGGACAGGCAGGAATACACGCCTACCCTAGTGAGACGGCAGCCCACTGAGCGCCCTAGCAGTGCCCCGGCATATCGTCCTCGCCCTCAGCCTCGCAGGGAGTCCTTACTGATGAACAGTGCTATCTTAGAGCTTCCAGATGACGCCCAGACAGACCGAAGTGGAAGCTCTGTCTCTGCAGCTGGTTTAGGGGCTGGTGCCCTGTCCACTGGGGGGATGGTTGGGGCACATCAAGTTGCAAAGCTCAGGGGTCCAGCTGGTTTCTCAAGCATCATAAGCACGACGCTGAGGAAGGCTCCAGAGACTCAGCCCGCATTCCATTTTTAAAGAGTGTTGATTACATGTTGAATCTAAAAAACGCAGTTATACGTCGTAGATACCTAAACTGGCTTATCATATACCATATTCTAGTCCGTCATAGGTCATTTACAATCTACTCGTTTCTTAAAATATAATACTACTACTGAATAAAATCAAGTCTTTTAACGTTAGACGTGAACCCACAGTGCAAGCACTAATGTCAACCCTTTCGTAGAGTATCAAATGTGGCATTGCGCATACATTAACGCCTAAAACTATATCGCGATTGTCATGTGCTTGTAAATTTAAAACAAGTCGAATCGGCATGGACGATGGGACTTGGGCGCATGACTTGTTGTTTGGGTCTTCTTCCTCCGACGCTGAGAATGATGAGGATGCCGTTGAGCTACCCTGTTCTTATGATCAAGTTTTCGTTGAAACGATTGAGAAAGAGGAGGCAGCCTCTTCGCATCGTCTGTCTGTACAGAACTGTCACAACAGCAAGATTGCGTCTGGCCTTCACCTCCTTACCAATGTTTTGAGCAAAGAAAACAAGGTGATCATTTCTATGTATCAAACTTTTTCTTCATGAGAAGACATGATCTAGCTTCTGCCTGCAAAACTGTGGAATATCGAAATACGTAGGTAGATGGTGACGTGAAAAATACAGGCATAGCGATGCTTGTGGACATACTGCTTACCTGCTGGGATTAGTGTGGTGCAGGAGAAGTTCCTTCAGCATGCAGAGTCCATGTTTTTCAGTCCTGAAGCCAACCAGGCAATGAGGTTTGGTAACCTCCCTGGGTGGGCTATTGAGCTCTCTGATCTCATTGTGAAGGCAGCTCAGGAACATGGCACCTTGCCACCCGAGGTAATGAATCGGCAACATGCAACCAGCATTGTAACCTGCAACATATTACCAGTGTAACCTGCAACAATGTAAAACAAAATCACTGTAAGTTTTCTTCAGCCATTGTCAGATCAATAGTACATAGTGTTAGGTGCATTCTTCAGCCATTGTCAGATCAATAGTACATTGTGTTAGGTGCATTCTTCAGCCATTGTCAGATCAATAGTACATTGTGTTAGGTGCATTCTTCAGCCATTGTCAGATCAATAGTACATTGTGTTAGGTGCAGCCATTGTCAGATCAATAGTACATAGTGTTAGGTGCATTCTCATAATGGATGCAAGACTGCCTTGTAGCTTCGTGTCTCTGTAAGTTACACTTGGATTGTGTGCTCTGTATTGAGAGCTCGGCCTGGGATGTACGTTGCAGGTTTTGTGCAGGTCTCCAGTTTTTGATCAGATCATTGTGAATCGTTACCTTCCCGGAGAGGGCATCAAACCACATGTGGATCTCATGAGATTTCAGGTAATGTGGATCTCATGAGATTTCAGGTCATGGCTGAACTTGTTCTTTTTCATCACCACAACATGATGTTGTATGACTCTTCGAGTCTGCATACTCTGTCTAAGGACAACATGGATTGAAGGACTGTAATCAACTCTTGATGTTGGGTCCTCAATGTTGGTGTGACGAGGATGGCAAGTAACTAACACTCAGAAGGGTGTACGTCAAGTAATATGCCTGACAATCTCACACGACTCAGTCCCACCATGCTCCTATTATGTTGATAATTGTAGGATGGTATCGTGAGTGTCAGCCTTGGTGGCCCTGCTGTTATGATGTTCTCCCCTTTGCAAGAGGAAGATAATGATAACAGAGATCAGTCACAAGAAGATAGCTTGATCATCCAGAAGCATGATGATCCCTTGGGTTGCTACAAGGATCATATTTTATCAAGCTTTGAAAAACCTAGTGCAGCCGTCGTTGCAGCCGATCAAATACTAACTAGCTCTACAGAGGACAATGCCTTGATAAGTCATCAACAACAGAAGGTGACGGACTATCTTAGTATCAAGTTATGGTGATATGGTTAAGTATCCACACTTCAATGTGATTTTACGTATACCACTTGTTTTAGGAGTTTAATAAAGTGTGGATCAAGCAGCTCTCAGGCCCACCAGGGGGATGTGCTCACATATGAAGAAGACCTAGTTGGTGGCAGTCTTGCATTTTCTGCCCTCGTCCATGCCTTCAACTTCTCTCTCTCTTTTAATTCGCAGGTCCTGTTAACAGCAGGTGATATGTTGTTCATGTACTCGGAGGCAAGATGCAAGTGAGTAGTAATGCCTTGTACCTACATTCTAAGTATTTATATTTTAATGGAGGCTGACTACTTCATCATCTGACAGTAATGCTCTATGTCTGCAGTTGGGAACATGGCATCTCAGCAGTACACTCGGAGCACTATGAAGGGGACATGCCGCCCATCAAGGATTTGATGCCATCACCTCATCAAGATGATCATGAGGACGCCATGTTATTGAAGAGTGAGAGGTTGACGAATAATGATCACGATGTGCTCCAATTTGGAGGCCTGACAGACTTTGCTAGGAATCAGTCCAGATGGCAAACTGATGGTCAAAATAATGGAACTCATCAGCATGGAGAGCTGGCCATGAGCCCTGCTCTCCTGCCCATTACTTCCATGGCAGCAGCAAGTGCAGACGTGCAGAAGAAAAGCAATGCAGGCATTACAGGTAACAATCAGTTGATAAGGGCTGGTGAGGAGGATCCCCAAGAAGACGCAACAAGCAAGCCTTCATCAGATCACAGCGCATCCCCGCATGAGAGATGTGCAGAAGGCGGGATTGCTGCTAACATCATGGTCACCTCTACTGATGGATCTTGTTTTGCTGGTAGCTATACTACTAGAGGGAAAGATGGAGTTGAAGGAACCGCAAAGAAAGAAAGTAGTGTGCCAAGCGCTTTGATAATTGGATCCTGTACGCAGGTTTCCCCATCTCAGTTGCTGGTATTGCGAGGTGTCCGAGTGTCTGTAACATTTAGGAAACTTCAAACAGACATAACTCTCTGTTGTGAACACACTGCTGTGACTACTCTGTGAAGTGTGATGTCGTTTCCTGTTGATGCTGTCATCACATACATCACACCCTGAGTTTTGGTTCAACGTACATTATAAGCCACTAGATTGGCTTCATTCCAGACCTCGTAAAGTCAGCACATGAATTGAAGTGGCAAACAAATAATGCAAACTTTGATACTCAAATTCAGCAATAACTGCTTTGAACAGGCTCTGATACGAACATAACGACACAACAAAGTTGACAAATGCAAGCTAAAACGTAGTAACATTCTAACAAATGCTCTCAAATTGAATTTACACCACTCCTCATCATCAACAGCCTGCAGTTATCATCAATCCTCTTCCTCTCCCTTTGCGGCACCATCATTAACAATTGAACCCTCAACCAACAGCTGCTCTTGTTGTTCAGCGGCCAGCAGCTGCTCCAGCTGCATCTGCCTCCTGGCTTCCCTGATGGCACCCACCATCCCGGCACCACTCCAGTCCCGCCTCAGAGTGTCCAGCCCTGCCAGCATGTCCACACTGCTGTTGCCAGCAGCTGTGATCAGTAATGAAGGGCCTGTCGCCCCTGCCCTCATCATCATCTCACTACCAGCAGAGTTAGTCCCCAGTCCTTGATGAGACATTATTCCAGGCGGGGAGTGTGGGTGAAGATAAGACAACAGAAGTTGATCGTGTGAGGAAGGAGGACTTGCAGCACTAGCAGCACCACTGTTACTCCCACCAGTCAAATGATAGTGGCTGCTGCTCCCAGCAGGGGAAGCAGCAGCAGCAGCTGTTGCCATGAAGCTACCTGTACCGCTTGCTGCTGCACCTAGTGCTGCCAATGACCTCTCAGACTCGGTTGCAGCCTCACCAGTGGCGGATGCCTGGCCTGCCAGCATCATGCTGCTACTGCTGCTGCTGCCACCGGCACCAGGATGATGCTGACCCCCACTCCCTACTCTCCTATGAACACCACCACCTCCACTCAGCATCATCATACCTGCTGCTGCATCCATTCCAATCCCAGTACCTCCACTCAGTATCATCATACCTGCTGCTGCATCCATTCCAATCCCAGTACCTCCCCCACTATCACCTCCCCAGCTGCTAGGACTACCCAGAATGAAGTCCCCGCTTTCCAGCCGTCGATGCCCCCTATTGATCATTGAATGGGGGGTTGGATGTTGCTGAGAGCCAAATCCTGCTGCAGTGGCACCATTTCCGCTCACTCTGCGGCTGCTGCTCCCTGCTGAGGGAAGCTGCTGAGACACGTGATGCCCCACAGGCTGCTGCTGCTGCTGGTCCCCACCACTCCAAGATGCACTGGATGCAGTACCAGTAACTACCCGTCTACTGTGCTGCTCCCCGCCTCCGGCAGTACCCCCTTGCTGCTGCTGCGGTACTGCTGTTCCTTGCTGGTCCAGAGTCACTTCATACCTCTCCCTCAGCAAACCCTCGTTCTCTTGATACCACTGTCGTGCCTCTGGGTAAGAGAAAACTTTGCGAGAGAAGCGGATCTTGAAAAGCTCTGGCTTCGCACTGCTGCTGGCAGCATTGCTCCCTGTTGCTTCACTCCCTACTGCCTGCTGCCTCCTCAGCCATAAGTAAGTGCCAGGACTCAGCTCTTCCACCCAATAGCTACGTCCTTCCCCATCAGACTTCATCCCATCTCTCCTCAACAGGGCATCGGCAACCTCCACATCATCCAAGATTGATCCACCAGTATGCTCTGATGCTCCAGCTGCCACCGCAGACATTGCAGAAGCAGTGGAATGAAGAGTGCCTACATCCATCCTCTCTAATTCATCAGGTGCCCAATCAGCAGTATGAGGTGCAGCAGAGGGTGGTGAACTCTGTCTGTACTGCTGGTGCTGCTGTACACTGCTACCTAGTGGTAGAGGCAGCTGGAGCTGCAGCCCTACAGCTGCAGAGGGTACAACAGAAGGATTGATGTACAGTCCTGGCTGGTTTTGTTGACTCTGGAGCTGCATTTGATGCTGCAGGAGTTGTAGCTGAGAGCTTGTGAGTTTTCCAGTGCCTAGTTGTAGCTGAGAGCTTGTGAGTTTTCCACCACTTAGCACTGACAAGGACGACCATGATAAACAGAATGACTAATTCAGGAGGTACATATAAGGAGCCTTCAAAAGAAAGATAAGCACTGCACTACGCCTGAACCTGACATGAAAGATAAGCACTGCACTACACCTGAACCTGACATGAAAGATCAGCAAAGTTGTGAGTCATAACAGCGATTTACCTCTTGCTAGACAACAATGATGTGTTGTCACTCACCATGACTAGACAACAATATGATGTGTTGTCACTCACCATGCTGACTACACTCCATACACATGTTGTCACTCACCATGCTAACTAGACTCCATACACATGTTGTCACTCACCATGCTGACTAGACTCCATACACATGTTGTCACTCACCATGCTGACTAGACTCCATACACATGTTGTCACTCACCATGACTAGACTCCATAGACATGGCTCTCCGGTGCTTCTTCGTCCGCGCGCCACTTCCTGTACTGCCACCCAACAGGTTCCTACTGCTGCCCCCGCTGCCAGTGGGTTGCGTACCGCCACTCCCAGCAGGACTGCCACTGTGCCTAGTGGACAATAGGTGCTGCTTCTGCAGATTACCAGCCTGGGAAGTGGGGATTTGGACACCAGACGCATAGCTTTGGCTACGACCTACAGGTCCTCCTGTCATTGGTATGCCACCAGGAGTCATGCCCACAGCGCCGTACTGCGGCTGCGTATTGTACACAGGAGGCACTACCGCTGTTGCTGCTGCCATCATTTGATGTGACTGCAAGCTCATCAATAGTGACACCTGGCGCTGCAGGGCCTGGACCTGATTCTGAAGGATCTGGTTATGGAGCGCGGCCTGCTGCTGGTTCTGGAGCATGGACTGATGACTATGTTGCGCAATCACAGTACCATCTATACTGCTCCGCTTACTCGAGGATGGCTTATTGGGGGTGTTCCTTTCAACTGCATCATGTTTCAGAATTTTTGTCAGTAGCATTTGGAACAGGTGTCATCAAAACAATACACAGATTGACCACACATGCACACCTGCATTTGGAACAGGTATCATCAAAACAATACACAGATTGACCACACATGCACACCTGCATTTGGAACAGGTATCATCAAAACAATACACAGATTGACCACACATGCACACCTGCATTTGGAACAGGTGTCATCAAAACAATACACAGATTGACCACACATGCACACCTGCATTTGGAACAGGTGTCATCAAAACAATACACAGATTGACCACACATGCACACCTGCATTTGGAACAGGTGTCATCAAAACAATACACAGATTGACCACACATGCACACCTGCATTTGGAACATCATCACATGACAACCTTTTCGTCTGAAGTCATACCTTGTTCCAGCTCGCCAATGCCTGTAGAAAAGTTCACCCGAGCGTCTCCGCTGTTGCGGAGGAGCGGGATAGGTGCTGATGGTACAGCAGAGGAGGATGCTGCTGTGTCAGCCAGAATACCAGCTGATCCCCCCCCTCTGCTGTCACCTTGCAGTGCAGCCATGACATCTTCTCTCAGAAGAAGGCTACTGTACGCAGGACTCAAGCACCCACTGGTTACGGAGCTGTTTGCAGCACTTGCAGGGCCTTGCAGCTGCTGAGGCTGTGGCATTTGGTACCTGACGACAGTAGTAGCAGTGTTGGTTAGGGTGGTTATACAAGGCTATACTCCAAACTAATGAGTAGCCGCCTCCTTTCAGCCTAGGAAGGAAACTGAAGTTCCTCACTTTCATCTAAGATCTCATTGTTCCTACCTTGTATTATGTGCCCCGGAATTCTACCTTGCATCATGTGCCCTGAACCCTACCTTGTATTATGTGCCCCTGAATTGAAGCTGGAAGTAGAAACAAGCTTTCTCCTCATCTCAGATAACACATGATCGCCTTGATCCGTATCGTTAACCACGACACCACTCTCATGCAGGGAAGTAGTGGTCCCTGACAAGGCTTGTGCTCCTGACAGTATATCCTCATCATGAGGTTGTGGCTGTGTTAACATTGTTCTCCCAGATGAGGAGTGAGAGCTGCCTCTGAGGGACATCTGAAGGCACATAACATGTTACAGCAACAAATCAATCTCCTTACCTGCATGGCACAGTATCAAAATTTCTTTCCTGCATGGCACAGTATTACACATCCTTAACTTTTGACAACCTTCAAAATCATACCTGTAACTCTGCATTAAGCAAAATACGCTCGGCAGCTGGTGCATGTACTGTACTGCTTGTACAGCCATCTGCTGACTGTACTGCAGCTGCAGCAAAGCCTGGCGTCAGGAACACTGTCTCCTGCATGACACTGGGATGAGGTGAGGAATCCACACTTGGAGGAAGGTCCACATGCTCCCCGATGAGATTGTTCTGACTAAACGAATCCAATTGATGCTGAAAAGAGAGGGAGAAGGAAACAAATTGTGAACACAATGTGCCCAGAAAGAAGGTCAAGCAGGAACTGTCAACGCCAAAAAGGGTGGTTTATTAAGGGTAATGTTAACACCTTCAGCCCTTGCAGGATCAGCAGGCAGATGATAAAAGATTCTTTAAAGGCCCAATAGGATGCCGCGCTGTCAGCTGATAAGGAGAAGCCAATAGCATGCTGTGCTGTCAGCGGACAAGGAGAAGCAAATAGGATGCTGTGCTGTCAGCTGATAAAGAGAAGCCAATATGATGCTGTGCTGTCAGCTGATAAGGAGACACCAACAGGGAGAGAATGACAATGAAAAAGAGGAGGCTATATACCTGCTTGTTATTACCTGATGTACTGAAGGCATCCTGGACTGCACAACCTCGCTGGGTGGTGTTTGAAACAAGGAGTGGCCTCCCACACCACTAGGCCTGATGGCACCACCACCTGCATTCAATATCACAGATGGTGGAAGGAGTGGACCAGGCGCTGCAGACAAAACCTCTGACTCCCCCATTCCTTCTTCCTCCTCCTCTTCATCATATTCTTCCCCTCCGCCATACTCTTCATCATCATCAACGTCTTCAGAGAAGCCTTGTGATCCTAGGCCCTCTCTTATGGTCGGCAATGCTCCAGTCATCCCCAGTGCTGCTGCTGCTGCTGCAAGGTTCATGCGCATAGCTGCCTCGGAGCTTGACATGGGGTGCATTGAGACGGACAGACCAGACAGTGCTGGTAGGGTATCAAAGGTTACCTGCTGCTGCTGCTGCTGCTGCTGGAGCTGTGCAGCTAGCATTTCAGCAGTAGCCTGGTAGCCTGCATGCAAATCAGAGGTGCCTCCTGCCCCTGAGATCTGCTGCTGCTGCTGCTGCTGCATCAGTGCCTGGAAGCCAGAGATATCTTCACCACGGCACTGAGCTGCCCAGCTGGACACTGAGACTTCCCGGCCCTGGTAGATAATGTGATCAACATCACACATCACAATGTCAAGATGGCAAATAAGGAAATCCATGCCTTTTACTAAGCATTGGTTGCAGAATTAGCGTGCTATGAAATATAACCTAGGAAGCAGATGTAGAATCATCAGATGTAGGATCAGTAGTACAGCACATACCTGATTGCTAATCAGATGAGGTGCTCATAACATGAGAGAGAGCACACGATCTCCTGTTTGTATCAGGACATGGTAAATATTTACCTATACCTATATTACCTAATATGTATCAGGACATGGTAAATATGTACCTATACCTATATTACCTAATATGTATCAGGACATGGTAAATATGTACCTATACCTATATTACCTAATATGTATCAGGACATGGTAAATATGTACCTGTACCTATAATACCTAATATGTATCAGGACATGGTAAATATGTACCTATACCTATATTACCTAATATGTATCAGGACATGGTAAATATGTACCTGTACCTATATTACCTAATATGTAGTAGGACATGGTAAATATTCCCTCCGCCCCGTGATAGTCAGCTGTCATCAATGTGCTGCAAATAGAGCCTTATTACCTTGGCAAATAATAGAGCTTTATTACCTTGGCAAACGAGAGCGATGTCTCATATTCTGCAATCTCCTCTTGCCTCTCCTCTTGAGGTAGTGGGTACATCATCCTGGATCGACTGCTGGAAGTCAAAGTGGGGCTCTGACTCCTAGGATTAGGGCTGACAGCTAGAGGGCTGACAGGTAGAGGAAGCCCTGCCCCCAATACCCTGTGCTGTGCCCCTTCTACCACATAGTTATTACGAGACAGAGTACGTTGGAAGGGAGGGGAAGGTGAAGAGAAGTTATCAATGTAGGTTACAGCCCCCGCAGGCATCTGCTCCATACTTCTCCTCATTGCATTACTGCTAATTGGTCGCCCAGCAGAGGCATCAGATGTAGCTGTGTCAGCTACAAGGTCATAGCGGTCGCTACCCACAGGTGTCTGGTTGACAGACAAGGAGTCTGTACCTTGTGTACTGCTCCTCATGTACCGCTCATCATTGCCTCCCTCAGTTCTAAGCATCAGATTAAGGAGCAGCAATGAGAAAGCAGAAGAAGGCCATTCACATATTTGACCACATCAATGTCAGCTACCGCTTCATAAGCATGTACACAAACATGTATCCAGTGTCCAGATGAGGACTCAGAAAACTGGTTCATCTGCTTGTTGCGTCATCCCAGTAACAGATACTTTAGGAAGGTTCCACATCATCCCAGTAACAGATACTTTAGGAAGGTTCCACATCATCCCAGTAACAGATACTTGAGGAAGGTTCCACATCATCCCAGTAACAGATACTTTAGGAAGGTTCCACATCATCCCAGTAACAGATACTTTAGGAAGGTTCCACATCATCCCAGTAACAGATACTTTAGGAAGGTTCCATATCATCCCAGTAACAGATACTTTAAGGAAGGGTCCACATTATCCCAGTAACAGATACTTTAGGAAGGGTCCACATTATCCCAGTAACAGATACTTTAGGAAGGTTCCTCGTCATCCCAGTAACAGATACTAATGGAAGGTTCCACATCATCCCAGTAACAGATACTTTAGGAAGGTTCCACATC
>BEGY01000065.1:100404-112718 GCA_002335675.1 Chlamydomonas eustigma | reverse complement strand
CTACTGAATCATCATCACCCTCTTGGCAATGTCTAAGCTTTCATCACACTACTGAATCATCATCACCCTCTTGGCAATGTCTAAGCTTTCATCACCCTACTGAATCATCATCACCCTCTTGGCAATGTCTAAGCTTTCATCACCCTACTGAATCATCATCACCCTCTTGGCAATGTCTAAGCTTTCATCACCCTACTGAATCATCATCACCCTCTTGGCAATGTCTAAGCTTTCATCACACTACTGAATCATCATCACCCTCTTGGCAATGTCTAAGCTTTCATCACACTACTGAATCATCATCACCCTCTTGGCAATGTGTAAGCTTTCATCACCCTACTGAATCATCATCACCCTCATGGCAGTGCTTAAGTTGTCTCTACCCTTCTGGATCATCAACCACCTTTGATATGCTTGCCACAGCCATTGTATGCTGGGGCAGTTGTCCAGTAATTTGCGCCAGTATGACACCACACACGTGTGTACTCAGTCTCAACACAGTGCTGGCACCGTTGCAAGAAATATCTGATAGCAGGAGAAGATGGAAGAGCAACATTGATGTACTGTTGCTGTGACTGCAGGTACATATATGAGGGAGTGGGTTAGGAGAGGACTACCAGGATGGCAGTCGTTAAGCTTTCATTATGAAAAAATGGTAGAATGTCGTATTGCTTCTTGATTCTACAGGCTGACAGTACATGGGCATTCATAATCCTGTCCAGAAGCATTTAATGCACGGAAGAACATTACCTTCGGACATTAAATCAGCATTTTGCCTCACTTGTAAACACTCTCTCATGCGACTGTATGTCGTGGCTTGAAGTTCTTTGCGAAGATTGTGATTACAGGACGGATGTAATGATCTGAATTTCCACTTGTTAACAGAAATCCCATCTCATCTAGGTCTACAAATGCCTCTGCCTCAGGCATCTACCTAAACCAAACAACGATTTTTTCAGGGACCTGAACGTCCAAAACGAACCAATTTTGTACCTGGAAGGTTAAGACTTGCCTAGCCAGAACTTGTGGACACACAAACGTTATGTGTACCTCGTCACACTTTTTGATAATACGTTGGTTGGCAAGGGTTAATCGGTAATGGTTCACAAATTTATTGTTCATCAGTTTGCATTGTGCATGTGCAGTTTACGGATAGGACACGTAAATTAAGTTGATTTGTCTACGGGTCGCACTGTACAAAAGATATGGCACAAGTGTGTTCTTTCGTATGATTTTAATGCTATATGCTCCGATTTTATACTATATTTTTTCCAGTTCACCTCTACAGGAGGATTCAACTTAGCCGGTCAGCAAATGTCCTCTTCTTCAGTGTTCAATCCCATGCAGGTATCTCATCTTTTATTTTATGGGCATCGTATTGAAACGCTGTCTTCCAACTCTTGATATCTTCCCGTCGAAATATCGACGTTTCGTGCGCACACAGGGAAATGATAGCGCTTTTTATATCTCCAACAACCTAGATCTTGTGACTGCTCAATTCGGGAATCCTATGCTCTCGATGCATCAAAACGGCACTCAGTGCCTCGGCAATGCTTTCAACATACCTGGCACCTCAGCTTCTTTGGATCAACAATATCCATCCGTCGGGACTTCATTTCTGCAGCCTCCTGGCTTCTTGCCTAACTTTGGAATGGTATGTTAGTGAACTGCACTTGGTGACATAATTTTCAACCCTGCTTTCTGATCTAATTCCAATAAGCAACCTTGCCCTCATTTCTGACTCTTGCAGCCTACACCTTCGCTGGGCAACAGCTTTCCAAACCTCACCCCTGTCCCCAACTTGTTTGCCCAACATCAAAGCCAGCCTCAATCTCAGCAACAACAACAATCATCCCATCATCAGCAACATCAGGTGCCAAACCCTAACCCTTCAAATAATCCAGGCATTGACGCCCAAATGCAGCAGCTGGCCCAGTTGCAACAGCAACTCACCCAACTTCAGCATCAGCAGAATCAACATCATCAACAACAGCAGCAGTTGCTACCTCCCGCCTCCTCTGACCCCCTGCAGATGCTGAGTCAGCTGCAACAAATGCAGGCACACCTGTCTAAGATGGCAGCCACTCCGCTAGGAAGCTTGATGCCTGGTGGTGGTGGTGGAGGAGGCTTGTCAGCTAACATGATGAATATGGTGGCCCCCCCTGGCATGTCCTCAACCCACATGAACACATTCCTTCCTCAATCTCTGCACCAACTTCCTTTCCCCCACGCTTCTGGTCCAAATGCTTTTACCACCATGCCCTCTATTCCAGCAGGTCTCCTTCCCATGAACCACGCATTAACAGCTCCACCGGGCCTGCCCTCAAATCTCCTGATACCCCCTGCTCAAGCGCCTGGTACCCTGTCACTACCCTCTCATCATACTCTACATAACACTCATCACACACCCTCTACCAATTTACCTCATGTACCCTCTTCTGTCATTGGAGCACCACCACCAGTACTAGGGATGATAGTTGGCCATGGCGTTGCTGGCACTGCTGCTTGTAATGCCACTATTGCTGCTCGTAATAGTCATCATCCAACTGCTGTTGGAGCCTCATTAAGAGGACAAGCAGCCTTGAGAGTACGCTTGGATGAAGAAGCTAAGAAGCTAAAGCGCAAGGAGTGTAACAGGTAGTGTGATACAGGTAGTGTGATGATTGTCATGTTGGAAGGGCAAGGAATGTAACAGGTAGTGTGATACAGGTAGTGTGATGATTGTCAAGTTGGAAGGGCAATGAAGCGCTGCTACATAACTTTGGTCTGGAATAGGGACATATGTAGTCAGGGTCGTGAAAGCTTGACGTAAAGACATATAATCACACAGGAAAGCATGAGGTGCATGATAATCAATAAAATCTCAGTAGAGATAATCTTGTAGGGATGACCTTGCTACCTCAGTAGAGATAATCTTGTAGGGATGACCTTGCTACATCAGCAGTAAATCTTGTAATCAATGATGTTAGATAAATAACTTTCAGTTTGGGAAGATGCACAATAATGTGTATTATGACAACATGAGTGCATGTCACCAAGACTAAAATCTTCACAGGGAGAGTGCACGTCGCAGCCGTTTGCGCAAGCTTGCAGAGAGTGCGGGCATGGATGTAGAGGTTGACATTTTGGCAGAAGTTAACAGCAAGCTTGCAGATCAACTTGAAAGGCTGCTCCATGCTGCACAGCTGCTGAAGGTGAATAGTCATGACGAATCATTTGTCACTTCTGTTCATGCATGCTTGCAGCATGATGTCTCCTCCTCATTGTTACTGCTGTGTCAGCAGGCAAGCTCGTGACAACATGTGACTGTTAATAAAGATGCCTGTTTCACTATGCCGACCAACATGGTGTTACAGACAACATGAACGCCATAACTGCTGTACACTCTTAATGCAGGCTCACAACAGCGCTATGCAGGAGGCCTTGGATCACAAGCGTGCTGGTAGTGATGTGCCACTTATCCTCAAGGAGGCTGAGGCGAGGGGAGCTGAAGCGGTACGATCCATGACTGGTGGCGGTAGCAATATTGTGGTTGCTTGTGGCGGATTGTTATTGCAGCGGCAGGTATTGGGTACAGGGAGCAGCAGTACTGAGTTGGAGCCAATAGGTGTTGTTCAGCCCTCATCTTCTTTGACTGATGTCAACAAGGTGGAAAGGTCGCTGCACTCTGTTGCAGTGGTTGAGCAGTCGTCTACAAAGATTACTTCAATAGGGATAGGGGAGGAAGGCGCTTCTTGTCCCATCGGTTCTGTTCATGTGGTAATGCCTGGAGAGCAAGCAGTTGGTGTTAGCAGTGGTGATGTTGCAGCAGGAGCAGAAGGCGGTGTACTGCATCATGCAGGCGGTACACTGAATCATGCAGCAGGTAGTGTGTTCTTGGAGATGGTGCATTCAGAGCCTCAGGCCTTCAGCCTTGAGAGGGAGAAGCTGATACACAATGGACAAGTCATGACAGTCAGGAACAACCAGCTGGTGCCTGCCGCTGGAGTTATTGATGCAGAGGAAGATGTCATGATGGACGGAGCTGAAGTTGGAGGGGATGCTGATATTGACAGTGATGACAAGGAGGTAGAACCCATTATGATGATGCATCCAGAAGAGCAGCAATATGACTTGGGCCCAGCTGACACGACTGATGGTGGTGGCAGGATGACAGTTACAGGGGAGCAGCCCGTTATTGAAAATAATCTCACTGCTTTCATCGGTACTAGCAGTTTGGCAGATCATACTACCGGCCTTTCAGAGCAGCAGGTTTTGCCACCACAGCAGATGATGCATGCCGCTGAGGATTATGTTCTGCCTCCAGCCGCAACCGCAGCCGCCGCAGCAGCAGCGGAGCCTCTAAACACTTGCTCCCATCACTCATCTGCTGCAGCTACAGGCCGTTGTACTGCTGTTGTTCCACAGTCATATTACTATGATCTTCAGCAAGCAGTCTTGCCTCATAATTATAGAGAAAGAACTCAACAGCCCTCCTCAATCACCAACCCTATAGGTGATGATGATCAGAAGCTGCTGTCTGTCGTGACAAGTATGAAACCCGATCCTCCTGCTGCTGTTCACCACAATGATGAGATGCCTTCTGTGACAGCTGATAAGTTTGAGAATGCAGCTGTGGCTCATTACCGTCAAGAGGAGACTGCAGCGGCTGTGATGTGCTTGCAAGGAGAAGTAGATGCAGATCATCAGTACTCATACCCAGCAGCTTCACAATGGAAAAAGCAGCAGCATACCATATTTACAAGCGGTGCAGCTGGTCCAGGACTGCCATCATCTCAAGAAGGAAGCTGTTTTAGGCCAGCCTCAAAGCCTTTACTCGTCAATTCAAAACTATCTCACAACGATCCAACCACATCCCATCTTCTTGCTCTAGACAATAATCAACATCCAAATGTCCACACTTCTGAGGAAAGAACGTGGACCTCATCCTCCTTGGCTGCCCCTCAGCTTGATCACCAGGACCGGCAGCAACAGAAATGATAACAATGCAAGACGTAACTACTATATTGGCGAGCCGTCACCATCATTTCATCCTACTGGCGGTGATCGTTGTTGTTATTAATAGCGTTATTACAGATGTTATGTTGTCGTTAGAAGTATCTTTCGATAATTCAAATGAGTGTGATAATGATGGCGAAGGAAATGGCCTTGGCAGTAGTATTACCAGCAGTGATGGCTGAGGCCGTATCGAGGCGGTAATAATCCACTAGACAGTAGGACCCAACAATCTCTTTGCCGCTGCATCAGCACGCCATAGTGCTGATGATGATGAGACTACGGCACTGCTGCATGATGATGCAGCACTCCACGGCACTATATTATTGTAGTCCCTTTCTAGTCGTAAGACGATGGCCACGGTGACGCCATGATCATCATATCAAGTAATATACTCGTCAGCTGCTGACCTGGAATAGCAAGCTCCTCTATCATAATCTTTATGGTTTGATACCTTCATGATTATTGATCATGGATGTCAGTTGTGGACAGAAGGTTCGTGCACCCGTTATGTAGCACTACCTTCTAGTCAATGCTTCCTCACTACAGCACTCACTGTGCAGTACTACTGAATGATGAGAATATGACAGTCGTAGCCTTCTTACTCATCAGATGTCTTGATTGTGTCCTGTCGTTGTGCTTCATTATTCCTTTGTTACATGTTTGTACGCTTCTGGTTGATAAGCTGCATTTTGTTATGTGCCGCCGTTTTGTGATAACTAATCTCAGATGATCTCCATTTGTCAACTGAGTAGCTGGCCCATTACTTGCCGCTTCTGCCCAGGTGAAGGTAGTAGCGTAGCGGCTCAAGATTCAGCATAATCAGCAGTGTTTTACAGAATAATGTTTTGTTGTGTCCTTGCGTATGTGGTGGAGTTCTGAATTTTCATGATTTTAGATATTTGCAAATTGTGGATATAATCATGAAGATGTGTCATCTGTAATGGGGGAACATGTGCACTTACTTTCCTCGCTTCACGAAAATGATTTTGAAGGAGCCAAATGACAAATTGGGACGCAACTCTCAAGAATGAGCTCCTATGTTCCTGCTTCAAATTTACCTTCAATATTACTCGAAATTTACAATATCCATATTACCTAGTAGGTACGATAATGAATGATGAATCCCTGAAGATATTTTCCACCCAAACCTCTCAGAATTATTGTCTTCTTCTGCTGCTTCTTTGGTTCATCTGATGCTGTTGCCTACTACTGAAGCAAAAACTACCATATCGTATCTTTTTACCTACATGGCTGTAATGAAATTGTGGGTACTGACCACCTCAGCAGCTAAGTACCCAACAGTATGGTACATCTGGGGAAACAGGGTATCAGCATAATTGTAGTAAGGTTGCTGGTAAACAACATTAGATGATTAGGAATGATGAGGTCACAAAGTATCAATACGAGGCCGCTGGTATCCAACGGGATATTTTTTGCTCAAAATTAATAAGCATGTGGGAGACATAATTGTACGCTCTTACAGTTTAGTTGGAGGCGTCACTAGGAGAGGTCGTGCAGCGTGTTGCTGTAGGGGTCACATATGGTTGTAATGTACCGAGAAATTATTTTGTAGCTTCGCAAACGATTTCATGATAGCTGTTCAAACATTGCCGCTTTCAAGCTGTTTTCCAACACAGGGCATCTGTGGCTTTTTTGAGGCTCTGTATCTTAGTTCATTTACTGTATCTTTGGAAAATCTTTTACACCGTAATGTGTGCTACTTTCGTGGTGCCATCCATAACGAGTCATTCCAACTTCATCTTTTATTACTTGATGTTGCCATACTATTGTCTTTTCTTTCGACTTCATCATTTGTTGATTCATGATCCCTTTTTCATTTAATTACATCCACAATTTTGTGTATACTTGCAGCAAAGCAATAAATGCAGACTGTTCAGTTTAAAAGTGTCGAGGATGAAGATTGGTTTATTTGCTGTAAGCCAACACGGATGAAGACAGCGGTACTTGAAGCTCCGGCTTCGTGTTTGTCCACAGCTATGGAAGAAATGCAAGCGAATTTTTATTCTGCGCTAGATCGTTTATCGGGAAATCAGCGACAGCAGATAGAAGAGGCATGTGAATTCATGTTAAAACTACAGCAGCAGAGAAAAACAACGACTGATGATTGGGAAAAAACGGCGACATTGCCTTCATCACCATCAGCAGGTGAGAGCCAGAATATCGTTATAATCTTTCTCTCTCTATATATGCACACCATTGTTCAGCCTCGCATTTCTCTGTGTTTCGTTAATTATTGATGTATACTTTCCTAGAAGCTGATCAGGCTTGCTGTTATCGTCATGATGTTTTGTTGTAAGAAGTGCTATCGTCATGATCCTTTGTGTAAGAAATCATTCATCGAGACTTCTGTAGTTGTCTTTTCCCATTTGAATTGAACACTGCTAAATCATCACTGCTACAGGTGGCGGAAGAAGTAAACTTTTGTTCTCAACGCTTGTTGATGTTGCAGATTGTGTGCTTGGTAAAAGTGCCTTCAGGTGTGTCGTCGTCTGTGTTGTTGTTGTTAAGAAGTCGTAGCTAAGTAAGCTAAGTGTTAAATGCAGATCTTTGAGATTTGCATTCATGAGAATCTCTAATTATGTGATTTTTTGAAAGAGGGTGTAATCTCATCATGCAGCAATTATAAGTAATATGCCCAGGATAATCAAAGAAAGAGAACATGCATTTTGATTCTGGACGGCCGCTTTGTAATTGTCCCTATGTTTTCATTTTTCACTGTGCGTCGTAGTCTAGCTGACCTTCGTGAAGCTATGGATGTCATTGACGTGAATAATGTAGTGGTCATGAACCCACTATATAACGTCATAAATATTAATATAGTTATTTCCTGTAAATCTAATCAAGTAACAACGCATTCCCGATGCGTTGACTTTCCGAATGTAGTTAAATCCAGTTAACTCAGTTAACTCAGCTGATTCTAGTCTTGTCCTGAACCCTCATGGTTCACTGTAAGCAATGTATAAAAACAGTCGTCTTGTAACCCTGGCAGACTCAGTCGAGTTAGATATTGGGATCGAGTCCCAACTGCCAGACCTCTTGTAATAACAATACAAGTAAGTACTCATAAATATAAGTAACATACACCCTATAGGTGCCTGTCTACTACAAGTGGTTTCATCCTTTCTTGCGCTCCTCATCTTGCTTCTTGTTCTTCTTGTCCAATGGGAGACGAATCCCTTGACTCCCATCCTCTTCTTGAAGGCGAGGAATTCCCTGAGGACGAGGAATTCTTGGATTGCATTGATTCCGATCTCATAGATGGTCAGTGTGTTTGAATTTTATCATGCCCTCTTGTGGTCGTGTTCGTGGCAATGGCAATTCTAGTCATGTTTCTGCTCCTGCTTTTAATACAGATTTGATGATTTCTGATTCATCCAATCCACCATCGGGATTGTTGGGCACTCCGGGTGCCGACCCCTTGGATATTGTTGACCGCGAGGGCTTGGCCTTAGCTGCTCCCACTTTGACTCCTAATATAGTCAATATGATTCCTGCAACACTTCCTGAAATCCTCCCGGAAATTACTCTTGTCGTCTCAATCCTCAGCTTTGTGTTGCAGTCAGCAGAAGAATTCTACTTCACACCCAGCAATAAGATCACCCTTGTCTCAATCATCAACTCATGTACACAGCGGCAATGAGGATGACGGGAACCATTATACTCGTGATCATAATGGCACGTTGGCGGTGTCGACACTGTCTGCAGTCCGCATGACTGATGACCACATGTTGCATGCAGTTGCCAGTACCAAGTGGGAGGACTTCTAGGACTTCCAGCTCATGAGCTCATCAACCATCTTCAAAGGGTAGACAGCAAGTCTTCTCCTACATTATTGGCATACCGCCAGAATCAGCTTGAGGAAGCTGCTGCCGGCACTTTGGTTGTAATGTCGCCTGCCCCTTCAACTCATGCCTTATCTGTTGCTGCCGCAATACAGCAAGTACCGCATTATGATCAAACATCATTCCTCATGTCTGCAGTAGCAGCTCAACACCATTATACTTCAGCTGTCACTGCTCCACACCTCCCGGCAACCACTAAGCAGCAGCTGAATAACAGCGTCAACCATCTCGACGTCAGCAGCAGCACCAGCACGAGAAAGCGCAACATCCAAGCTGGGGTCAAGATAGCAGTACTTGACAGGTACTGTGACTCTGTCAAGTCTGCAGTGTCAGTGGCTCAGCAGTCGGTGTCATCCATCCTTGATAGGCTGAAGGCAGCGGCAACCTCTGTCACAACTTCACGGCGTTTGGCCAAGCAGGCAAAGAAGAAGGATCAAACATAGTTTGAAGGAATATGAAGTGAGTAATTAGGATGATTCAACATATGTGCTAACTATAATGGCAGTAATGGATTTATGTACTACACTGCGTGCTACACTACTCGTCGTCAGAATAAACGCAACTCTGAAGCATCAAGTGAGATACGATGATGAGAGGAGCGCCCTACAGCTTATTATCTGGTCACGATTATGAGGTATAATATGCATCTCTGCCTACTCTGCTGCCCTCCAGCTGGAACAGTGCTGTCGGGGGATATTATGATGAAGGTTGTATCTGTTTTCTGATGCCGCCTTATTATTGGAAGTGTTAGAATCTTGGTAAACAAGGTTCTTTGTCATGATGAGAAATCAGCTACTAGCACGTTCAATGCTTTTCTCTACACAGGGACGACATTAACTGCAAATATTACATCGGGTGTTGTAGGTGTTGTTTCATTAGTAGTGGCAAGACCACTACCCGTCTTTTTTTTTAGTCGATGAAATGAATTGTTCTGCCCCGCAGCATCGTTATTAGTAGTGCTGTGCTTATTAGAATGGTTTCTTATGATTTTGCTGAATTACAATGAATTGTGCCTTATGGTACATGTTGTGAACTGTGCCTCTTACTAACGTAACTTGCGGCCGCATATAATGTCATCATTACAGACGCGCAGGCTTTATTGGAGTCTAAGGATATTTCAATTTGTCTTTTGTATGTTCAGAGTTGCTGTTAATAGCATTATGATAATTGAAGGGTCTCCGGCAGTTCTTAATAATCCTTTATCATTGCTGAGGATTTGCTTAATTGAAATAGTTGTAATAATACCTGCTAATAACTTTATTGCACCACTACAAGGCTGCACCGTGATGTGCTGTTTATGGCGGTGTTGACTGTCTAGACTGTCTAAAGATTGGGGAAAATTAACGGGGAAATGATTTTCTCCTATGACTGAGCTGCAGATGATGAGAGTCGTTTTGCAAGCTCTGCTAGCAGCCTTTTTTCTCTAGTACTAGATTTAAAACCAAAACCTAATGAGGCGGGGATATGCTTAGCAGGTCATATTTTCCTTGATGAACTCCTCTTTTTATCATCAAATCATTTCCACATCATTTTGCATTATTTTCTGCTGATGATGTAGCAGTACTAGCAGTACATTATGATTACTAAATGCTATCTTGTTCTTTTTCCCCTCATGTCTTCTCCATGCATGCATGACCTTGTTCTTGTGAGGTGCGCCGCTGGGAACTACAGCTGCAACCATGGGTTTAACCCATAGTTTATATAAATAAGGGTTTGAATAAGCTGCTGTAGCTGCTGGCTTATTACAGAGCGCAGCTACAAATATTATCATGTTTCCACCACTACCACCACTGATGTGATGACCGAATGACACGAGTCTACACTTGTGTCAGCTATATGATATTACGACCCTCATATGACAGAACACTGACAATAATACAGACATGATGTATACATCGACTTTTTAAGAAATGTCTCCTCTCTAGCTAGACATAATAGCCTTGTCATTCATCAATAAGCAGCATGAAGACTGCTAGCTGAAGACTCCGCCGCAAGTCTTTAACAAACATTCTTAGAAAATATGTCTGCATCTCATGTCAGCAGAGTAATGATGGGACTGATCTGCATGAAACGACATTACCACCCTAAAAGAATCTCCCAGTGTGAGGCTGGTGTAAAATTCTATTTTGTAAAGAACAGTAAATCAAATATACCCTTGGGTGAAGTTCGAGAACCCAACGGCATAACCCTTACGGTACTAATGTGCTCCAGAGATTTTAGTTCCTTGACTATTATAATCTTACCAAAGACGCTCATGATAACGATAATTACCCAATGTGCATGTAGGAGGACAGGCATTGTCGTTGGCATCAACAAAGCCTCTTGGGTTTCGTTGCATGGACATAGAGCGATTAGGCATTCTTACTGTTTAGCTCATTATATTGTTCCGCACATCGATAAGTTTGTCCCATTAACCTCTGCGCCTACACCTTCAGTACCTCAAAATTTTCATGAAAGAGAAGACAAGGCGGCACGTACTCAACAATTTCCACAACCTGAATACTGGTCAGACGATCCGCTTTTAATGAGTGGGTACGTCTGCTCATGGCCTTCATGACATGTAACGAAACATGTGATGTTGTCTGCTGCTTTTGTAATTGTTTACATTAGTGTGCATTTTCAAAGATCAGGTGTGAGGTAGATGAAAGCTCTGGCAGTCTAAGAGTGGCTGTTTTGTTAAGTGGGGGAGTAGACAGCAGCCTAGCTCTCAGGCTGCTTGTGGCTGCTGGGCACAGATGCAAAGCATTTTACCTCCAGATCTGGTTTCAGGCATGCACTGTGACATAGCATGTGCTCAATTCACAAAGACGATTTTCGCATGCAGAAGATTGCTTGCCGCATCCTAATTAGTCAACATAAAACCTCACTGAAGCAGGATACTTATTTTGAACCGTGATGTGGATTCTTATTGCCTTCCACACTTTCAGGAGGACTTTCGGAATTTTTGGGGCTCTTGTCCTTGGGAGGAGGATTTGAGCTACGCTATGGAGGTAAGATGTGGGAGGAGGATTTGAGCTACGCTAAGGAGGTAAGGTGTGGGAGAAGGATTTGAGCTACCTTCTGAGGTAGGAAAAGGACGAGCCAGAACTGCTGAAGTGCTCCTTAATCTGGTGCTCATTACCAGCTCTCTACCTTTTTTACTGTACACGCTGTGTGCTGCAGGTGTGTACCAAATTAGGTGTGGAGCTGGAAGTGGTGCCGATGACTAATGAGTACTGGCAACATGTGGTTTCGCATTCAGTGACAGAGATCCGAGAAGGGCGGACACCAAATCCTGACATGCTGTGTAACTCAAGGGTCAAATTTGGTGAGCTGTGTAACTCAAAGATCAAATTTGGTGAGCTGTGTAACTCAAGGGTCAAATTTGGTGAGCTGTGTAACTCAAGGATCAAATTTGGTGAGCTGTGTAACTCAAGGATCAAATTTGGTGAGCTGTGTAACTCAAGGGTCAAA
>BEGY01000065.1:89689-99985 GCA_002335675.1 Chlamydomonas eustigma | reverse complement strand
GTAACTCAAGGGTCAAATTTGGTGAGCTGTGTAACTCCAGGGTCAAATTTGGTAAGCTGTGTAACTCAAGGGTCAAATTTGGTGAGCTGTGTAACTCAAGGGTCAAATTTGGTGAGCTGTGTAACTCAAGGGTCAAATTTGGTGAGCTGTGTAACTCAAGGGTCAAATTTGGTAAGCTGTGTAACTCAAGGGTCAAATTTGGTGAGCTGTGTCCTGCTGCTTTCAAAGATTCATTCGTCTGAATATGACTGTTCATCATGCAGTGAGTACAATGCAGGAGTGTGTCATCATGCAGTGTGTGCAATGCAGGAGTGTGTCATCATGCAGTGAGTGCAATGCAGGAGTGTGCCATCATGCAGTGAGTACAATGCAGGAGTGTGTCATCATGCAGTGTGTGCAATTCAGGAGTGTGTCATCATGCAGTGAGTGCAATGCAGGAGTGCCTCATCATGCAGTGTGTGCAATGCAGGAGTCCAAGCATCTCATCAATGATGTTGATGTTATGATGTCCATGGATCATCTCTTCACATAGTTGCAGGGTGATGCCTACACTCTTTGCAACACTGCCCTGCAGGTGCCTTTTATCAGTACTTGGAGTATAAGTACGGGGACCAGTTCATTCTTTGCAATACTGCCCTGCAGGTGCCTTCTATCAGTACTTGGAGTATAAGTATGGGGACCAGTTCACTCTTTGTAACACTGCCCTGCAGGTGCCTTCTATCAGTACTTGGAGCATAAGTACGGGGACCAGTTCGACCGCATCGCTTCAGGTCATTACGCCAGAGTGCTGAGAGGAGGGACGTCATGGGACCATTGGAAAGAGCAACAACAGAGACAGATGACCAGTGAGATGGATGGCAGTGAGGATGAGAATGATGGCATTTCCTCTAATCCTGCCCTAGTAGTGACTCTGCTGCAACCCCATGACATTACCTCAAATCTTGCCCTAGTAGTGACTCTACAGCAACCCCATGGCATTTCCTCTAATCCTGCCCTAGTAGTGACTCTACAGCAACCCCATGGCATTACCTCTAATCATGCCCTAGTAGTGACTCTACAGCAACCCCATGACATTTCCTCTAAACCCTAAACCCTAGCAGTGACTCAACCCCAAGTCTTAGGGGACCAAAAGGAGTCAGCAGTGGAGGCTGTCTTAGGGGAACATCAAGAAAGTGTGAATGCAGGAGTTGGGTCTTCATACAAGTGTGTCAGCATTGGCAGTCATGAAGGGGAGATTGCACACACCAGCACCAACGTCTATCGAGATCAACAAGGAACCTCAAATGTCGGTACAGCTCAACAAAATGAGGGGGTAGGTACAGTATCTGTATCTGTGAGGGAGCTCTTGCTTTACAATGTAGATATTATTTCAGTAATGCAGCATTGGCTAATAGAGTGAATGATGAGAGTCAATTATGCTGAGTTAATTACAGGGCCTCAAACTGATCCATGTGTATTGTTCCTTTTTAATTGTGCAACCCGCCATTCAGGACAAGCACTCTGCTTTCCATCAAGATAGAAGATTTTCCTGCACTGGCATTTCAGAACAACAGCCTTCTGATATTGTGGAGGATGCTCCATCCACATCCTCATGTTCGCAAGTAAGGCTGGTCATGACACCAGATGCTGTCAAGGACCAGACCTATTTCTTGGCACATCTGTCTAGAAAGCAGCTGCAGAAAGTGATGTTCCCTCTTGGGCCTCTTAACAAGACTCAGGTATTGTGGGAAGCATTGCTTCCTCATCTGTTGGTTGAAATATCTACTAGGATAAAATGATTGAACCTCTGATTATACAAAGGAATGAGAGCCAGCTGTCCTTCTTCTGATGACCTTTTAATCTGCGACAAATACAAATTAATATCCTCTTCTTTAAACCATGAAATTCAAGTTGTTATGCAGCTGAATATTTGAAATAGCACATTTCAAATATGTATTCTTATCATTCATTTGGCGGTGCTGATGAAGGTCCGGCAGCTGGCCAACATAGCTGATCTAGCTAACAAGAACAGGAAGGACAGTCAAGGTATCTGCTTTCTTGGAAAGGTGAGAGCTCCTGAGGTCGTCACGGTCGTCTACAATGAACGAAAGTCCATTCATGTACTTGGAAATGATGAGCTCAGCTACTGGCTGATGATTATCTACTTTATTTAACATGATTAACAATCCATGACACAATTTTCAGCAGAACCTTCTTTTTCACTTATTCCTTGATTAACAGGTCAAGTTCCATGAGTTTGTCCATGAGCACTTGGGTGAGTGGCCTGGACTCCTGGTGGAAGAGGAGACTGGCACTGTGATTGGCAGCCATGCTGGGTACTGGTTCTACACTGTGGGTCAGAGGAGCGGGATCAAGCTGCCTGGAGGACCCTGGTACATTCTAAAACCTTGTTATGTAGATGATGATGCCTTGACAGCAGTGGAAGACTCTGCATGAAAAGCTACTTATCACTGAGATATTTCAAACTGGAATCGTCCTATATCTCATCACATTCCGTGGGACTAATTTCTGACTGGCAGGATTCGACATGATGACATTCCAGCTAATGCTTCTTCTCCCGCCTCATCAGGTATGTGGTTCGAAAAGATCTGGACTTGAACATTGTGTATGCATCCAAGCAATACCATTCAGAGGAGCTATCAAATCAGAGAAACAGCTTCTCTACAGGTCCCATAAACTGGGTCTCTGACCTCAGAATTGATCTGGACAAGCCAGTGTACTGCAAGGTGGGAAGCAGGACTGTCGCCTTGTACTAAGAAGTGCATTGATTGATGTGATTCCATGTGCTTTAACTTGTTGATTTGAAAGCCGCCAATAATTACATCCATCTTTCTGTCTCATCAATAGGTGCGACATGGTCCAGCAATCTACCGATGTAAGGACTTGAAACTAGTGCCGCAACTTATGAACTATAATATTGTTGGCAGCATTGATGACGTACGACCTTCATCCGAGATGGCAATGGTCCCTGTGACAGCGTGTGTTGAGCTAGAGAGTCATGATCAAGGGTTGGCACCAGGGCAGTATGCAGTGTTTTATCAAGACAGAGCTTGCCTAGGTGCAGCAAAGATTGTTTCATAGCATCAATGTGGAGTGTAGTTTGACAACTGGTAGTCATTTACATGTAGTTAAAACAAGCAGGCCTGTCTAACCTGCTGCTGCCCCGTCTTCCACCTATTGCTGGTAACATCATTTGCCTCGACAGAAAAATGAACACGTCATCATTGTTGTGGCCATGATGCCATAATGTATTATGGGAGTAGATCAATACAATAAGCCTTGTTAATCCTTGGATTTAGTAGAAGTAATCTTCTCAAAAGTAGCAAGCCTGTTTTGCGCAGCATACTCATCCTTGTGCATTATCTTCACTGTTGATGGTAGTGGAGATGACTTGCCCCCCCCTAGGGTTGTTTTACTATGTAGATCATCACTATGGCTCGCAAGCTTCCCTGTGACACAACGACACAGGTTTTAAACAGGTTGAAGTTGAAAGTGCAAGAAGATATGTTGTAGTTTACGAAAACATATGGGTTAGGTTCAAGGAGAGACAACTCATATGGTAATTGCGTGTGGTTGGTCCTAAACCCTAAAAACATGTCGTTTTAGAAGGCATTTGAGAAGTCACAAGGAGCAGATTTCAAAAAGCGCAGGCATCATGAATTATGCTTTTGAGGACTCAGGAATAAGAGTAATAATGAATAAGAATAATAAGTGAGGATACACTGTCAAAAATAAAGCAAATAGAGGAAACAGTGGCAGGCCAATATCCCACTAGCTTGTGGACAAGAACGAGTCCTCACCTGAAGATGGAGTGGGATCTCCCAATATTGAGCCCGGACCATTGTGCCCAATGTCTAATAATGAGGCAGAAGCACCAGCATCATCGGCTGAGTTGCCAGCTCGCTGAGTGTGCAGCAGGGCACTTCTGGCTGAAGTTGAGGCTTTTCCCTCTCTTCCTGATGACTCCAATAGAGGGCTGCTAACTACATTTGCTTGTAACAGTTGTGATGATGGAGAGTGTGGGTCAAGGCTGAGAGGTGGCTGCAAGTCAGCACCCTAGTAGGATCGGCAGCAGGAGATAGAAAGGGGTTGAGAGTAGCTTAGCAAGTAGAGGAACTTCATGGAGTAAGCACACAGCTTAGCAAGTAGAGGAACTTCATGGAGTAAGCACACAGCTTAGCAAGTAGAGGAACTTCATGGAGTAAGCACACAGATTGAAAGGACCTGAAAACTTATGAACAAAACATTGCTGCTGATATGATCTCGCATCCATTCTCAGATGCGAACAATGGAAGCACATCATTGGACTGCTCTGCAGAGCTGCAGAATGCTACACCCAATATGTAATGCTCACCTGCATCATCCAGGTGGCAACTGAGTCAAGATCCAACCAAGGCCTGACAGTCACAGACACAACATTAGGAGGTACTGACGATGGGACAGTACCCTCGGTAGCTCCCTGAGATGAGGATGAGGATGAGGATGCTACTTCATTTATTGGTGATACAGCAGCAGGTGTTAACCTGATGTCCACATGCAACACCACAACTCCACTTTCATCTTGAGGGAGATCTCTGCCCCCAGTCTTAATCAGCTCAGAGGCCGCCAGAGGAAGGAGGTGCAAGGAGGCAACTGACCGAGGGGTCAGAGGCATAAACCCCAAGACCTTGAAAGGATGAGCTCTCGATACCACCACCTGTAAATGACATAAAACCATTTGAGTACAGAAGTGCTCCTTCTTGCACCTGTGTTAAGTGTGCTAACTGTCAACTGAATGTTGAAACAACTTGTGCAAAGACCTGATTAGCCTAGTTTAGGATAGCCATGGATGAGGTTCCTAACATAACCACCATCATAAACAGCGCAGGAAATATGATGTACAATAATGATGAGGAACCAGATGATTTCCTCTCTTACTAGATCTAATGGATCTAAGACAAGGAACATTTCCAGTGGATGACCTCACTAATAATAATTAGATCTTCTGGATCTAAGACCAGACACCTTCTCATCAATACCTGATACTGAAGGGGCTTAGAATCCCCCGACTTATGAAGGAATTCCGACAGCTTGCCGCCGCTCCCAGAAGAGGTCACCCTCTGTTGTATGGAATTACATATTATGTTCATCTCATTTTCTTTAACAGAGCCTGGATCAGCAACCAAGCCCATCATTCTTAAACTGCTTTGTGAATTCTGCCTCACTACACCATGAGTAGGAGTGGCCTCTTCACGCACACTCTTCACGCCACTACTCCTTCCACCTCCTCCACTCTTTACTATCACATCAGCTGTACTGTTAGCATCATGGTTACTGCTACCCCTGCTGCTGCTGCTGCTGCCAGTGTTCATCATTATGCTGTATGCTCCCAATGCAGGTATTGCCAACAAGGCTAAGAGAGACAACTGCCTAAAGACAGCCCCCAGCAGGCTGGATATTGAGCTCTTAGACTGAACACTGCTTGAAAGATAAAGATATGTTGAGTAAGCTGCAACACCATGCAACTTGCTGGATGATGCAGAGTCGCTGGCATTGCCTGGGAGGGCAGCAGCATTATGAACATCAGTATGAGAAGCAGCAGAGGGCGTCTTGCTACTGGTCGTGGTGGAGCTGTTGTAGACTCCCTTGTCTAGATGATGAATCTGAGGCGATGGAGATTGCAACCCAACACTGCCACTATTCACACTTGTATTCAAAGAGCCAGAATTATCATGAGTTGTCAGCAGGTAAGGTACAGGTACCAGTTGAGGAAGCTGAGAGGAAGCTGTGTCCAAAACCGACACTAGTGACTGCAGTTGTTGCTGAGTCAGTGGTACCGGAGCACTGTAAGAGAAGCTCTGAGATCCTTCCTGCTGTACTGCATGTTTTCCTTCTGCTTCTTCCTCCCTGCTGCTGGCATCACCCTGGATGACAGACGTTAATGAGTGTGATGTTGTACGCCACCTTACCTCAAACGGTGACTCCAGAGGTGATGTATCAGCAGCTATCGCTCCACCTGTGGATGGTAGAAGTTTCAAGTACTGTGCAGTACTACCAGATTCTTCATTCAATGGTGACAAGAGAGGTGATAATGGTAGAGGTCGCCGCCTCATTTGGAAAGGAGCGGTATCTGAAGGGGACCAATTACTGAAGTTGAGAGATGCAATTGAATCATCATTACGACTGCTTCCATGAGATGAATGTTGCAAGGCTGCAGATGCTAAAGGTGAGGGTGGTGATGAAGATCCTGTAAGGGAGGCCCCTACTGCCGAATGATTGCTGCTTGATGATGAGTGAGCTGCCAGTAGAATAGACGAAGGGATTAGCTTTATGAGTGTCAGCATGAGGTCTAACAGTTCACACTGTGTGAGAGACACCTCACAACCCCTGATACTGTCAGAAGATGATGCTGATGCTGAGGTCATGGTGTTGTTGTTCAGTGCAGCAGTGGAAGGAGCGTCAGAAGCCAGCAATGGAGCGGCAGATGGGATAGAAGGAGATCTGATGGGAGAGGACGGCAAGGCAGCTGGCTTGTTGGTGAAGGGAGGTGGATCTGAGGGTTTCAGGAGCTTGAGAGTGATGCCTGTGACAGCAGTGGGCATGCCCAGGTACCTGGACCACAAGGTAGGGGCCTGCGATGATTAACATTTGAGCAGGGACATGAGTGATGTTAGTGACGTTGGAAACAGCTACTGTAGAAGCCCCGCCAAAAAGTATATTATAGGTTTGATGTTTAAATGATATTTGACTGTATTTCGATATCCCTTTATTACACAGAGCACCAGTTCCAGCATAGTTGCATTTGTAGCACAGGGCGGAATGCCAGTTAGATCCGTGAACATCATCCCACACTTCCAGTCCTTCATTGGATTATTCCTGCCTTATCCCATCTTCTTGTGATCTTAAGAGATGAAAATAATCTTCTCACCTCGCTGGCATACTCCCACTCTTGTGTGTGGCCCAGAGGGTGGATCCCTGGCAGGCCCCCCAGAGGCATCAGGAAGGAGCGGCCTCTGGAGAGGGCATGCCGCCGGAGCACCTCCAGCTCCTCACCTTCCACTTGTAGCTGAATGCGGCGACCCACCTGCAATGTGATGTAGCAGAGGTGGCACTTAAGGGGGCCGAATAAGGAGGGCTGAGTGATGAAAAGTATGAAAGTTATGAAAAGTATGAGAGGGCATCAAACTTGAGATTGCTAATGAAAAGGTGAACAATTGAATGATGATTAAAGCCAGAGATGTGAAATTGAAGCTGAATCAGCTAATCGAGGCGACTTAAGATCAAATTGAAGATCATAATGCGTGAGTCAATGAGTCAACGAGTCAATTAGTCAATGAGTCGAGGCAATGAGGCATCCATGATCAGCCACTTCAATCAGTAGCAACCCAACCATAAATCTAAGGATCTGACAGCAACCTTACCTGTTCCGAAGATGAGGACTTGACACGTACTGCCTGCACACAGCGCTGCCGCTGCTGCTGGTGCTGCTGGTACCAAGCTGTACAACTGGGAGCGTGTGGTAAAATCTCTCGTGTTTTCTGAAGGACGCACTGCAACAAAGCCATGCGGTGGAGCTGCGACACTTCCATGGTCACACCTTCAATGCAGTAGCAAGCAGCAGGATCTTGAGGTACTATTCAAGCATAATGTTGTGTGACCTGCCTCTCACTCAAGACAGTCAAGTCTTAAGCCATTGTATAGGCAAACAGTTGCAGATGCATTGTTAGCTATCAATCAGAGTACGCCCAATGGCGAGATAAAAGATGAGAGGCTCAACAAATAGTCGTTGAGCCTTTCTCCTGTTGTCCCGCCATAGGGCGTACTCTGATTGATGCAACAAAGTGTCGCCCTCTTTTCATCATTTTGGCACCTCATGATCATCAAACCTTCATACCAACAGCATCTTGTGTGTTTCTAGTACCTGAACATGATGCACGGATGAGAAATTGTTGTACACTCTTGAACTAGAGTTATTTAATTATGCACTCGGAACATACCTGGCGAGATATCGTCCGGCTTGACCTCAGTAGACATTACTGCATGCACCGCGCTCTGCAGGGAAAAAGCCTCCATAAGCAGAGGGCCTCCGAATCCACTCCTGCCTGTCACACCCGTTTCTATGCGACCCAATACGTGACCCTGAGCAGGTGCACCGGGAGGGCCCCGCCCAAAAGAAATAGATCCAGATCTGCCCACTCCTGCTGACGTGGCACCACATGAGGCAGCTCCAGTACCGCCAGCTGCTCTCACACAATAGGTTTCAACTCGGCCAGTGAAGTACAACTGCTCCTTATCCATTGGCATGAACATGGGCTCTGCTTGGGAGGCTGCCATGGAGTCAGCAGACAGCTTTGAAGGTGAAGCCCAGATGTCACTGAAGGGAGAACAGTAATAAGTTGCACACAAAAGATGTGTTCTTCACTAGGACTTAGGAAAACAACTTAACAGACTTATTATACACACATTGGTGTTTTCTGGTAGCTGGCAAGCTTTGTTCAACTCCGAGTAGAGTAGTGAACAACAGGCACATCCAGTAAGCATGGGATAGAATAGTGAGCAACAGCCACATTCAGTAAGCAAGGGATAGAATAGTGAGCAACAGCCACATTCAGTAAGCAAGGGATAGAATAGTGAGCAACAGCCACATTCAGTAAGCAAGGGATCTACTAATATCCGATTTGTCTGTTAAAAAAAGGAGCACTGTCAACATATTGTACTGAAAGTCTATTTGAGATATCTTAAGTGACAGGGTGATGACAGCAAAAGCAAAAGTATATCATAAAACATCATGCTACTCCAATATCTGCTACTCCAATATCTGCTACTCCAATATCTGCTACTCCAATATCATGCATTCAGCAACACATTTAGTCCCTTCCAAGTGAATTAGAGGTTAGACCTTGCACTCAATACATTCACACTAGTGTAGACCTTGCTCTCAATACATTCACACTTCCAAGTGAATTAGAGGTTAGACCTTGCACTCAATACATTCACACTAGTGTAGACCTTGCTCTCAATACATTCACACTTCCAAGTGAATTAGAGGTTAGACCTTGCACTCAATGCATTCACAATTCCAAGTGAATTAGAGGTTAGACCTTGCACTCAATGCATTCACAATTCCAAGTGAATTATAGGTTAGACCTTGCTCTCAATACATTCACACTTCCAAGTGAATTAGAGGTTAGACCTTGCACTCAATACATTCACACTAGTGTAGAACTTGCACTCAATGCATTCATTTGCTAGATAAAACAATACCCCAGTAACGTGTAGCAGTGCCTCACTTGCTGCTCAAGCCTCCCCGTAATGACGGGCTGCTAACACTGCCATCAGCCTGCTTGTGCAGCTGAGCACTCCCACCCTCATCATCATCACGATTTCTCTTCTGCGCCCTCATCATCATCTTCTCCATACTGTTCCCTACTCTATCCACCTCCGACCAAAGCCTCAACCTCAAGAGGCTAAGATGTAAGTGTCTCTTCATGGAGGCAGAGGCCCGTTGGAGGGAGGAGGAGGTTCGGTGCCGTGCAGCAGCATCACGATTAGACCAGGCCTAAAGCACATATTCATGGCATCGCTGATATTGAATATTGGACCAGGCCTAAAGCACATATTCATGGCATCACTGACATTGAATATTAAACCAGGCCTAAAGCACATATTCATGGCATCACTTATATTGAATATTGGACCAGGCCTAAATCACATATTCATGGCATCATTAATATTGAATATTGGACCAGGCCTAAAGCACATATTCATGGCATCACTGATATTGAATATTGGACCAGGCCTAAAGCACATATTCATGGCATCATTAATATTGAATATTGGACCAGGCCTTAAGCACATATTCATGGCATCATTAATATTGAATATTGGACCAGGCCTAAAGCACATATTCATGGCATCATTGACATTGAATATTGGACCAGGCCTAAAGCACATATTCATGGCATCACTGACATTGAATATTGGACCAGGCTTGAGGCACATATTCATGGCATCATTAATATTGAATATTGGACCAGGCCTTAAGCACATATTCATGGCATCACTGATATTGAATATTGGACCAGGCCTAAAGCACATATTCATGGCATCACTGATATTGAATATTGGACCAGGCCTAAAGCACATATTCATGGCATCACTGATATTGAATATTGGACCAGGCTTGAGGCACATTTTCATGGCATCACTGACATTGAATATTGGACCAGGCCTAAAGCACATATTCATGGCATCACTGATATTGAATATTGGACCAGGGCTTGAGGCACACATTCATGGCATCACTGATATTGAAAT
>BEGY01000065.1:32393-89144 GCA_002335675.1 Chlamydomonas eustigma | reverse complement strand
CAGGCCTAAAGCACATATTCATGGCATCACTGATATTGAATATTGGACCAGGCTTGAGGCACATATTCATGGCATCACTGACATTGAATATTGGACCAGGCATAAATCACATATTCATGGCATCACTGATATTGAATATTGGACCAGGCTTGAGGCACATATTCATGGCATCACTGATATTGAATATTGGACCAGGCCTAAAGCACATATTCATGGCATCACTGATATTGAATATTGGACCAGGCCTAAAGCACATTTTCATGGCATCATTAATATTGAATATTGGACCAGGCCTAAATCACATATTCATGGCATCATTAATATTGAATATTGGACCAGGCTTGAGGCACACATTCATGGCATCAATGAAGCCGAGGCAGTAACACCAACAACATGGATATTACTGAATTGACACCACATTTGTTCAAGTTAAGAGAGTAGTAGATAGACATTAAATTATGATATCAACATTCTGATGACAACAATAACAACGCCAGAGCGATAATCTTACATGCTACCATAACAGCATATTGTTATTTACCTTTGTTTTTATCTTGTCTGTAGCCTCAGCCACCACCCCTTGAATCAGAGCCTCTAGGCGCTCAATAGGCACTAGAGCCACAGCCATGAGGGTGAGTTCAGTGGGTCCAAGAGCCTCTAATGCACCTGATACCTCATTTTGGGAGCTGATGTCAAGTATCTGCTTGCATTAAAAAAGAACGTAACAGGTATCGGGAGTAAGACGAGGGACTACACATATTGTGGGAGCTGATGTCAAGTATCTGCTTGCATTAAAAAAGAACGCAACAGGTATCGGGAGTAAGACGAGGGACTACACATATTGTGGGAGCTGATGTCAAGTATCTGCTTGCATTAAAAAAGAACGCAACAGGTATCGGGAGTAAGACGAGGGACTGCACATATGTTCTGCCTTTATTATCAAATATACAGTTTCAGCCTCCAACCAGAAACATTCCATCTTGAGACCCTCAACACACGATTTCCATGATTCCAAGCTTCAAAAATATAAGAGGCTTGCTGTAATACAACAAATCTCATCAATTCAGTCTCCGCCTGTAATCATCTTACCTTGTCTACCATCTCCCGACTCAGATAGCCTGGTCTACAATTGGTAAGAAGCTCAACAAGCACTTTCAAAAAATTGTTGTCATTGAATAATCTCTCCTGTCCCAAGAGGATGTAGAAAAAGACTAAGAAAATATATATCTATTACTGAAGTGTTAAGTAAGTTTGAAAAATGTCATAAATGCATGTGTTGTAATGCACCCACATTCTGACCTTGAAAGACATAAAGCGAAAAGCTGGTCTCATCCTCCTGATTCTAAGAACACCATACCTGGTAAACTGCTAGCATTGCAGTTCTCCTGGATTCAACGCCTCCCAACCATTGGCCCTTGAGGTCGAGGGAGGCCCCTGGCCCATACCACGTGCGCAGAACAGTGGTAGTGAGAGAACCAGAGGTATCCAGAGCTTTGAGCAAGTCTGTCTGTAAGAGGTTGAATAACATTATTAATATTAATATTTAAAAAACTTAGTCTTTCAGATCATCATGCACATGAAAAAGCATCTGGATTGCAAGCAACTCCATAATGACACATCCAGGAAGTGCATTACAGGAGTTAATAACGTCCATCATAAATGCTGCTTACAGCATTCTGGGTCCTCTGTGTAGGTGAGGCTGCTAGGACTTCTGCGATGATTCCAGACACGGAGCCTTGAGAAGAGCCATCACCTTGTCCAGATGTCCGCAAGGATCTGTAAGATTTTAATTTACTTTTGTATTGAAAGATAGGTTGTTGTTCTAGTTTTTGGAAGAAGGATTGTGGCGGGAGGTGATGTCGGAGATGTGCATCAATATGATGTACTTTGAAAATGATCATGGGGAATAGGACTATCAGTGTTCCATTCAAAACAAATAGCAAAGTTCTCTAAATGTTCCCGTACATATCGACGTTCAATGTATCTGGGCGGGATCCTTAAAGAAACGAAACCATATACCCCCAGCTGTTAATTTCAGCTTGATTAACTTCTAATAGACGTCAGCATGGTTGTGCCTACTCCCAAGATTTGAAGCGGGCGCATTCCACAGTGATGGAGGGTACTGTTGATACTGCTGACCATTGATGGGTGGGGGAGCAGCACCAGTAGGTGCTGCATATTGCTGAGCGAAGCGCTTGGATGGCATCGCTCCGTAACTACCCTGAACTCCAGCATGTACTGCAACATAACCATCTGGTGGATACCCTCCTCGCTGTGATAGAGGCAGCTCCTCAGCACCTCCCAACCCTGAACCCTGTTTGTAGTTCCTCATGCTTGCAGCCTGGAGCTTAGCAGAGGATATTCCTTCAACATCATCCAAGTTGGCGACGTTGTTGCGGAAGTACGTCATTCCTCCTGCAGCTGAGAAATGTTGAGGATCAGCCTTGGGTGATGCTGAGGAAGAATGCTGTTGCACCTGCTGGGTTGTAGGCTTCATCATATGAGAGGATGTGGACCACAAGTTTGAGTCCATGACCATCACTGAGGCT
This sequence comes from Chlamydomonas eustigma, assembly GCA_002335675.1. Taxonomy (NCBI): domain Eukaryota; kingdom Viridiplantae; phylum Chlorophyta; class Chlorophyceae; order Chlamydomonadales; family Chlamydomonadaceae; genus Chlamydomonas; species Chlamydomonas eustigma. Next base: position 86,595 of record BEGY01000065.1, on the reverse strand, counting down.
CCCATAGCTGAAGGTCTACCTCCACCTGGGTGGCCCTGAGGAAGATATTCAAGTTTGAGGAAAGGAGCTTCTTTTACTAATACTCATGATCAGGCAACATGATTGACTTTGAGGAAGAGAAGTGTGATATATTACACAGCAGGGTGAACAATGACGAGAAGGGTGCTGAACATCATTGCTTGATACATGATTCACAACCACACATAAGCAGAGCTCATAATACCTTTCCAGTGGGTGTCCCGGAAGGTGGTGAGGGGCTGATAACTGACAGTTGGTTGTTGTGTGTGGTTGTTGCACCTGCAGCTGTTAGTTGAAGTGTGTGGGTCCCAGGAGCGCCCGCTGTGTTCATGCTGGGGATGTCATCGAAGGCAGTCAGTGCAGAGTTGAACAATTCCTGCAGTGTCCATTTCATTACAAGGTGAGGTGGAAATAACATGAGCATATCTTCTAAGGGACTTCTTGTGTGTTGGGGTTTTGTCAGGGTTAGGTTCAGGGTTTTGTTAATGGTGGAGGTTCTGTGACAAATGGTTACCGTGGTTAGCTCTCACATAACAAGGTAGCAAGTAAATAAGGTATCATCAGTACAGGGTCCTGCATACTGACTTGAAGGTTGATAAAAGAAGAAGCTGCATACTCTCTGAGTCCCCTGGAGCTATTGATGAGCGATGACAGGGCTTCAAACACAGTCTGTTCACGCTGGTAGTAGGAATTGTGGATGGCTGTAGCGGAACGAGTTATTAAAAAGAGTAAAACAATTGTGATGATTAGGAGTGACTCCTTGTCATTGATTCAGATGACATTCTTCTTGAGTAGGTGCATGTAGGTGCACTGCCAACATTAATCAATGTCATGGGAAGCATAATGAATATTTTTAAGATACAGAGTGGTTGTAAGTGGTTGTAAGTGGCTGCATTTAGGGTAACGCCTTGAGGGAATTCAGATGAATGACAGCACCAGCAGAAGAGAACGTATTTGAATATTGCTAGGAAAGTATCCAACCCATGGATGGACAAAAAAATCAAAGAACGTTATCATTTAGTACAAGTTCTCTCACTTATCCTTTCTTTATTTTCCTCACCCATCATTTTCTCCTCCTTGTGCGATTTCCTTGCATCAGTCTCTCTGATGATCTGAGCCATTTTGTAGTCCTCAACATACGCCCCTCCATGTGCAGCCTTCATGATCTAATGATGAAGCAAAGGAGGTCATACATCATCATGAATAGTGTAACTAGTGTTCTTAACCCCTGCATGCCCAGCTCCATGTGCAGCCTTCATGATCTAATGATGAAGCAAGGGAGGTAACTCCTCTATGTGAAATATTGAAGCTGAAGTGTGGGGCATCATGGGTGAAAAGGTCATGGTTCATGTGCATGGGATATCTGGTGTAAGTGCACAATGATAAATCCACACCTGTGCCCTCTGAGCAGTCTTGGCTCGATGATGGTTGAGTTCCCTATGAATGCTGCCTATTATAAAACATGACAAAAGCAGGTGATGAGTGATGATTGTCCTCAGAATGTGCTGAGCTGTGTCAAATAAATGTTATTGTGTTAGCTTGCGACACTATCATATGCACAATGACATTATGACGCCATCAGATATAGCAGTTGTATTATCAACATTAACTGTGGGACATGTGCTCAGCAATGACTCAAAGTGTTCCATATCATCATCAATAGTGCATTGCCACTGAAAGTGTAACATATGTTGAGACACCAATCTTATTGAGCCTCTAAGAGCTAATGGGTATCATCACACACAAACGCTGTCCCACTGCATCCTATCAACGTCATGGGAACTGTCCACTCTCAAGTCCTCCACTTACCTTCAAACAAAACAAACTCACCCAATAAGCCCTCTAAATACACTCACCTACTAAAACCCATACCCTAGACTCACCCACAGTCCGCCTCCTAGAATCCAACTCCAGTCTCATGGACTCCAGTTTCTTCATGTCAGCCTTCACAATGAACAGGGATGATGTACAACACGTGGGTGGTAATTAGAGTAGGTATAAGGCAAGGACAGTGCTACTTGCCCTACGCTCCTACTTGCTATAAGACATCAATGAAGATATATGATTCCCTGCACTGCCTCTGTTACACTTGTGCAAAAAGTGAGGTAGTGGGAGATTATGTTGGCAATAATACTGTAATTGGCTGAGTGCCTTATGCACCAACCATGATATGAGCAGCAATTGAGAAAAAATGGCGCTCTAAGGCACCTGGATTTTCTTGAAGTCACGCAGCCAGTCGTACAGCGGGTCGAATACTTCACTGCCAATCTTTTCGTTCATCACCTTCAGAGAATCTGTGAGCCTGAATGAGATGCAGGTGATGGCTCATGGCCTGGATATAATAGTTGCATGAACATGACTTCATTTTAGACCTGAACTTTCAAAAGTGTGTTTATGCTGATTAAATCGCCTAGTTGACTTAAAAAGTAGTACAATAAGAGACTGCTTAAGGCACTGCAGGTATGAGATCCGAATACCTGTCCACATCAACACCTTGGCCCACGATGCAATTAGTGTTTGGATGTGACTCTACTTGAGTCCTTCCATCCATTTCATAGACACGTGGAAGAGGAGATACCAAAATGTTCCTCACATTCACAAATTGGCCTAAATAAACAACAGCAGAGGAGGGCAGCAGTCAGAAAACTCTGCAATCAGACATGCAGCAATGAAAAAAATTGCCTTGAACATTGCCACCAGTTACAGGAGAAAGAAGCAATTGTTAAAGGTAAAAAATCTGCCTCCCGACTGCATTCTCACATTCTAGATGCTTTTGCAGTGATGCCAGGTCTCTCTCCATTACTTTGATTAATGCAGAGAACTCGGTAGCCTCCCGAAACATGGCCTCATTACGAGCATTGGAGGTTGGTTCAAAATCCTCATCTGATGACAGAGGGGTGATGGTTCCAATCGCTTGACGAATCTGTCAAACAACGTTTGACAGCTGTTGTTTGCATTCCCACTGTAAAATATATGAGCATACGTTTTTACCCCTTCAGAGACTCGTCTCCAACCACGACCCATTATATGCGAAGGAAAAGGGGAGTAATGCAAGGTTTTAAAACGCTTTGACCAAGACCATAGATTTATTCAAATGCATATGTAGTGAATAATGATGACATGAATATAGCAGATATATATCGACTGTATGGTTTGTCCCGAGTTCAAAGCAGGCGAGGAACAGGTTCTGGAGCGTCTCAAGAAACCTTTGACCAGTTTGCAAAACGAAAAGTAGAAACAAATGCCAGAAACTGTTGCTGTTAAATATTAACAAGAATCTTAAAGGTGAATGAAGTCATATCTGCATTCACTATACCGGCTAATTTAAGCTATCAGGAAGAAGAGTAATAACTACATAGCATAAGCATCACGACGCCTGCTGGGTTGCTGACTCATCTGCTGCTGCATGTATGCCTGATAGGGGGGTTGAGGCAGCTCCATATCAAAATGGGTAGCAGCTGCTGCTGGCATCCTGACTGGAGGTGCAATCTTGCTTGCTCCCCCATAACATGCAGTAGCAGCATCAAAGCCAACACCGCCAGCAAGGTCATCAGGTTGTTGACGTTGATCATACTGAGTGTCTTGGCGCTGCTTGTTTGAAACCATTGTAGAACTGACAGGTCCCTTAGTTGTGTCCTGCACTTCAACATCCTTGCCAGTCAGCTTGGAGGTAAAGACACTGAATAAACCTTTCCCCTGCACAATCATACAAAAGCAGGTGTATCTTGATTTATCTGTTCAGACCACATGGTAAAAATGGCAATGCACATGATGGGAATTCACCAAAATCTTCGGTCTGAGCTAAATCAGAGGTAAAAAGGACAAGCATTTAGTTGTGGGAATCAAAAGTCATAACCAGACAACAATCATGTACATAGAGGGTGTCATGCTATTTGTTAGAAGGTTAGTTACCTTTGAGGGTGGTGTCCTGACTGCCTGTTGCTGGAAGGGATTATCTGTACCACTCACAGCCACTATCATCTGGCCAGATGAAGGGTTTGGGATAGAGGGCTGGTGCAGGGTGTCAAAAGCTACCAGGGCACTTGCAAAACACTCCTGGAGGCTCAGTAACAACATTGATTTTACAAAATCTTGTAATCCTCAGGAGGCAATACATTCAGCAGGAACACCGAAGCAGTACATATTTCAGGAACACCGAAGCAGTACATATTTATTGTCCACTTTAATAACATATATATTCACTTATCTGCCAAGGAGAGTATTACGGTTGAGATGTACATTACCTGCACATTGACTAATGCTGTGGCTGCGTAATCTCTCAGACTCCTAGCATCGTCAATCAAGGTGAAGAGAGAGTTGAACACGACTTGCTCGTGGTTCACAAAACTGTTCCGAATATCTGAGGAACGAGTGAGGAGAAGATGATGCATCCTTCATGTTGACAGATGTACTGCAGATAATACAGTAGATGCAACTTCAATGTTGACAGTATGATAGCGAGGTTTGCATATTTATTCTCAAAGGATCTCATTTTGGTAAGCTTCATATCCTCTCTGACTTCATATACACACATACACACAATCACACACTACTTGTATCTTCTAATCCTTGATGCTTTCACACATTCATACACACCTTGCATCTTCTCTTCTTTGTGGATCTTCTTCCGCTCTGTGTCCTTGATGAGCTCAGCCAGCCGAGGGTCTTGGTAATCCAGTTGACTGCCACCCGCAGCCTCTGTTGCTGTACTCTGTTATTATGACAGGAGGAATACAAGTTGGAAGGATATAAGTCCATACAGTGGTAGAGCTGAGCTATTCAATCCAGTCACTCTTCACCAGAGTATAGAAGAGCCCAGTATCTTGTATGATTGGAACATTTAAGTGTGCACAATGATCCTTTCAGTACCTTACCGGGCCTCTCTTCATAGTCCTCATCTTGTACTGTGTGAGCTGCTTATCAAGGACCTCTGCAAGCAGGCCAGATCAAGCATTACATAACATCACATTCAGGACATAACATAAAATGAAATATCAGTAAGCATCATGCAACATCACATTGAGGGCAGCATGCATCACATGGATGACAATGTACATCATGCAACATCACATTGAGGGCAGCATGCACCACATGGATGACAGTGTACATCATGCAACATCACATGGAGGACAGTATACATCATGCAACATTACAAGCAGGAGACAGCATGCAGTATGCAAAATCACATGCAGGACGGCAAGCTTTCAGCATGACACGCAGGACAGCATAGTAACATATAATCATTTAGGGCATACACTCACATTTCACCTCAAGGGATTAAGGTTTAGGGTTTACACTCACCCACAGTACGCCTCCTGGAATCAACTTCCAGCCTCATAGCCTCCAGCTTCCTCATCTCAACCTGTTTGTTCATTTCAAAATACAAGCAAGAACTACAACATTGGAAGACAACTTTAGAGGATGAGAATGAATGCTGGTGATGTTCAGAAAGTTCCCAAAGTAAAAACAAAATGTGAGAATTCTTCACATCAACTCCCTTTTTTCAGTTATGACTCACCCACTCAGACATGGGTGAAGAGCCTAGTATCACGCACTTGTATCTTCTTGTAGTCCCTCACCCACTTAGACATGAGTGAAGAGCCTAATAGTACTCACTTGTATCTTCTTGTAGTCCCTCACCCACTCAGACATGAGTGAAGAGCCTAGTAGCACTCACTTGTATCTTCTTGTAGTCCCTCACCCACTCAGACATGGGTCCGATCACTTCTGTGTCCAGTTTTTCTTTCAAAGAGGCTGGCGCATCTAACAACCTGTGATGCAGCAATATGCATGATGTAGTAAGCAGGCCAGCTCGGCCTCAAGATTAGACATAAAAGGCTTTTTTCAGGTCGCTTATGGTTGAGAGGAGAGAGACATCTTAATATTTTCAGCTGGATAGTCAGTAGGTTCTTCAACTTACTTTTCATGTTCACATTTCTCGTAAAATTGACACTTGTTCTCACCTGTCTATTTTCACATTTTGTCCAATGTTGTGATGCGTGTTCAAGTGAGCATCGACAGGTGTCAAGCCATCTGCTTCAAACACACGTGGCAATGGCCCACACAAAATCTTCCCAAGATTGTTAAATTGGCCTTCAAAATAATGAGAAGATGTTTCTCAAAGAAAAGTATGCTAGAAAGCCAGAAAACAACTGCCACATTGCTTAAAACTCAGGCTCACATGCAGGAAAGAAAATAATTAATGAGTCATCAAAATGTCTTGCAACCATTATTGGACTCCCCACTTTCAATGTGCTTTTGCAGGAGCAGGAGATCTTTCTCCATGATTCTGATTTGATTTGAGAACTCAGAAGCCTCAGAAAACATCGTCTCATTTCGAGCATTAGATGTCGCCTCAAATTCAACATTCATTGGCGCAATTAGAAGAAATTTTTGCCTGACCTGCAAATTAAGACGTACATGAGGATGGAAAAAACATAAACTAGCCCCAAAACGATACAAATTGTAAAAATATGTTCTTACTGCCTCTGTAACTCGTCTCCATCCCCTTCCCATTTCAGTATACGAATGGATAATAAGGCAAGAAGCCTGTTCGACGTGATAAAGCCTTAAGCCACCCTGCCACCTGTCAGATGATTTGTAACTGTGTACAGGAAGTTCCGAGATGTGCCGTACGTCTCAGATGTGACTACGAATTTCTGGGTATTTACCTTTGATTGATTGTCTCTTTCACTCTTATTAAAACGTAGGTTACCGCTTGTAGCTCGGGTCGTAACACCCTGAGTCGAAATTTCTTGTCCGAAGAACTTTAGAAATACAAGTATATCAATGTCGTAATATTTTGTAACCCAGTTAATTCCATCCTTTTAAATCGAATTTTTTACAGCCCCTGCATTAGTCTCCCCGTTTTCTAATCTTCTAAATTTCAAATGAATCGCAAAGGTAAATAGAATAAGTGATTAATATTTTCTGCATCATGTGTACCAAAACGTCATGTCCAATTATGTGTAGACCCTGTGAAGCCATTTGCAAGACAACTTCCGGCAATTATCACTGGCCTCTCTGAAGATGTGAAGGCACTGGCTACCTCTATCGGCATGTCGAATTCAGCTTCAAAGGATTCTCATTCGTCTCCAACCAGCATTCTGAACAATCGTCCAGATTCAGTTGCATCTACGCCTACTTATCGACCTGTCAGGAGCCCCCTGAGCTACAACAAAATTCACTATGGCAGTGTGCCCCGAAGAAGGGAAAGCAGTAGCAGTAGCGACTCATCAATCAGTCCTCCAGCTAGAGGTCCTTACTCCTCAACCATCAGGATCATAACCTCAATTCAGAAGACCAACACTCAAGTTCAGCGATCCACGCCACAGGCTACTTCTCAGCGAGACCGCACAGGCCAATCAGCTAACAGACGACTGCGTGACCTAGCCCTCACAGACTCCTCTGACTCAGATGACTACTGGCAGGCATCCACACCCACACCCACACTTGTTCCCAATAAGACCCTGAATCTCAACACCGTCGTCAATTCTACTCAACAAGGATTCCATCAAGCATCCAGACAACTCCATAGAAGGCATGTAAGCTCTGATGATGATTGGTCCGATGAGGACCATGTGGACATGTACCGCTTTCCAGCCTCGGGCCCTGCGCAGTACAAGAGTAGGCAGCATGCAATCAAGTCTTCTGCTGTCAAAGCCTCTGAAAAGTCTCACAGCACACTCCCGGTGTCATCAGTTAATCAAAGCATCAGGAGTGCACAAGAGGATATCAAGCATGAAAGACCATTGCCAGCATCTGTGGGAGTTGGGGAAGCACTGAAGATGAGGTACCTTACAGCCAACACACATCTCTCCACACCTGATGCTGCTGTAACCCTCTCATCTCCACTCAAGACCGCCTCATCATCCACCGCCACCTCACACCAGCTACAGACCAACATGGCGGAAGCCATCACGGTGCTGACTCAGCTCCAGGCTCAGGTAACTAAGCTTTTGCAGTACAAGGAGCAGAGAATGTCTGGGACCCTCTCCAGGTCTGTGCAAGTACCAAGTACATCGTCCCCCTTCCTCTCCAATCATCATGATCAGATGCTACAGTCAGATATGCCATCCATGATCCCTCAGGACAGATCCCAACCTCTCATCTCTACTCCTGTACATGGCGGCACCCATGTGGATGATGCATCCCAAGCGCAAGGGACTGTTACCAGCAGTGCTCTTCCTTTCATGATATCACATCTTGACATGAAGTTCCACCCTCCCGTGTCCTCCTTTCTGAGTATTGATCAGAGCGTGCTCCTTGAACAATCCTTGCAAGTGGCACAGGCATTCAAAGTACTGGTTTTAGATCAAGAGGAGGAATGCAGGGCTCTGAGGCAGCAGGCAGTACTTCTGCAGCAGCAGGCAGATCATCATGGTGAGGAGTCCCAACAGGCCATGCAGGAACTGCTTCAGGAGAAGGAGAGGATCATAGAGGAACTGATGGACAAGTTAGAGGGGAAGGAGGTGATAAGTGTTGCAGATCCAGAACAGGGAGGAGATGAAGGGCAATATGATTTGGTCATGGAATTGAGGCATCTAAAGATGAAGCATCAGACCTTGCTGGACTCACTTTCTGAGGAAAGAGAGACTGTCAAGGCTGAGATGGAGGCAGTACGTTCTGTGCTGAAAACCGAGAGTCATCGTACTGCCATGTCTCAACACCTGGCCTCAGCTCTTGCATTTGATGTGAAGCGTTGGAGGAAGCAGGTTGAGGGATTGACAGAGCTACGGGGTGTGCAGGTGCAAGCTGCAATGGTGAGAGCCAAAGCTGCAGAAGCGGAGGTGGAGGCCCTGCGTGCTGAGCTGACTCAGCTGAGGTTCATACCCATTCCTGTGGCACCAGATGCAGCAGCAGCCACTGAGCTGAGGTTCATACCCATTCCTGAGGCACCAGATGCAGCTGAGGATTCTATAGAAGCTCTACGGAAGCTGTTACGAGAAGAGCAAGCCATTTCAGCTGGTCTTGAGGAGGAACTGCATCGCCTGATGGAGGAGGCTGACAGAGATGCAGCTGTAGCAGCTGAAAGAGAGAGGGAGCTGGTGGCTGTAGCCGAGGCTGAATCAAAGGCTGCCATAGCAATGCGACATCAGCTGGAGGCTAAGTCCGCTGCACAGCTTGAGGCCTTGGAGGCGTCTCTGTCTCTCTCTGAGTTGAAGTTGAGTGAGACCAAGATAGCTCTTGCTGAACAGAGTAAGGAGGCTCATGCAATGAGAGTGAGTGCACAAGCACTCCAATCCAAGATGGAGGGGATAAGAGATCGGCCCACATCCAGGGAGAGGGGCATAATGACAAATGTGGATCAGAGTACTGGCATGTTGGGAGGGATGAGCTCGTTAGAGCGAGTACAGAAACATGTGCAGGAGCTGGAGTCTTTGTTAGAGGAGGAGAGAGGGAAGTGCGCTGAGCTGCGCGTATTGTTGAGGGCAGCAGGTGATGAGAGCCATGAGAAGGTTATAAATGGACTATTGCAGGATGTGACTGGGCTGAGGTCTCTGTTAAGCGTAGCTTCCTCAGAACTGGAAGCTGTCAAGGAAGGTGGGAGGAAGAGGGAGATGGAGCTCCTTACTCAGTGCTCCATCGCAGAGGATGACGCAGCAGGTGCACGCGCTCGTAGTATTGAGCTGGAGGCTCATGTTATGGAGCTGAGCAAGCAAGTTTCGAGCCTTAGCACTTCCCTGGCTGCCACACGGCATTCTACTGTTTCCTCTTGCACTCATGATCATGGTGTTGCCGGATACAGCAGGGAGGGCGATGTACAGCTACAAGAGGCTGCCAGCTCTGGTTTGGTGGGTCTTCAATTGAGGCGCCAGGACAGACACAGCCAGGCACGCAATGGGAGCAACGCGATGCCTTCTGGTGGAGAGAGCATGTGGGGGGTGAGTTATGTGTTATGATGAGAGGTTCGATTATGGCCCTGAATTATTATTTCTATTTAAATGTATAGATGTCGTGGATCATGTTTAAGTGTATACTATGTTGCCACTGAGTTGTAATGCACATCATACCAATCACATTGGATGATGATCTGCTGCCACTGAGTTGTAATACACCTCATGCTCAGCAGGGTAATGCGGCTCAATCTGTGATCGAGGGTCTACAGTCAGAAGTCCACAACCTCACACATCAACTTGAAGCTGCGCTGAAGCTGCTCCCAGAAGGATGTGACAGTGAGCAGCAGGACAGTGAGCAGCATCAGGCTTATATCACTCGACTCATGTCTGAGGTAGAGCAAGCCCAGGCACTGGAGGGTGCTGCTACGCAGAGGGCTCAGGATTTGGAGGTGGAAAGGGATGAAATGATCAAAAGCTTAGCACAGTATGTACAACAGGTGAGAAATGGGGTGTCATATCCTGAGGAGCATGGTGGTCTTATTATTGCTGAAGGTGGCTGTCACAGTTGGTAGTAAGTTTTGTATTATCCACGATAAGGAAATGGCCTCCCTGTCCTGATAGTCAGTTAAGTCTCTTAGAGATGAATGTGTGATCCTTGTATGTGGACTTAGGTGGAGAACTACAGCGCTGAGCTCCAGATCATGGAGGAGAGGTGTGGTGAGCTGCAGGCAGAGCTGAGTGCAGCACAGGCAGAAGCAGCGAAAGCTAGGGAGAAGGTGTGGTGCCTCAACTTTCTTTGAATTCTTGTCAAGAGATATCGATATTCCAAGTCAGCCTCACATTGAATATCTTACAGTCATCTTATGTGAAAAGAAGGCCTTAGGTGCTCCCATAAAACCTCAGTTCATAACAACATGGCACGTCCTGTTCTTTATCACATGTTCTATATTGTTATCACTCTTTTTTTCTTGTCATAGGCCATGGGCATGCTGCCTGCTCACACCAACAAGGCAAGAGGCCATCCAGTTTCAGTAAGCTCATCACAACAGGGTGTGTGGTTAGCCCAGCCACTTCCTTCCTTGCCTCTGGGCAGCATGTCACTAGGTACTGCGTCTCTGTCCTATGAGCTTCTTGACTTGAATGCAGAGGAGGATGAGGAGGGGACTCTGCTGACTAGGAAGATGATGGCTGTCAATAACCCCAACTGTGCTGTCAGCATGAAGGCAATCCGTCTTGGACATAATGATGGGACACAAACCAGTAAGACCTCAGCAGGTTTCAGTTGGGAGGAGGATACCAGCTCTCAAGAGGATGGAGAGGCAGTATTGAGGTCACTGGCGCAACCCTCTCTACAGCCAATGGTGTTTGAGGGCCCGCTGTCTGCTTCCCCCTCTTTACAGCCAATGGCGTTTGGGGGCCCTCTGTCTGCTTCCTCCTCACGAAAGGTACTTGGAATGACAGCTCAGCACAGCAGCTCCATAATGGGCAAGCAGGAGGATGCTGACTCAGCGTCTGAGATCAGCAGTCCTGAAGAGCTTGAGTACTCTGATGATTTCTCTATAGCTGCCTCAGCACCACCTTCTCCTGTCATTACTCCCCACAATCAGCAGGGTCATGCGGCAGCACATGTGCAGCAGGCACCCTCTTGCACTACCTCATCTCCCACGTCCAAGCATCTTGGAGACCTGCCTCCCTTGGGAGGGCTAGGAATGAGGCCGTAGACATAAAGCTGAGAAGTTTAAGAATTATATCTCTTATTTGTACACTGCGGCGTTACCCTGTATTATGTGTACACTCTCTTTTGTGTACACTGCGGTGGCACCTTTCCTGTTTTGGGTAAAGTTTTGATAAGATGATTGCTTCAGGAGATTGTGGAACATTATATTGAATTGTATGTGCTGCACCCTTGATAGGAGTAGAAGTGCTACATATGTTGTTCGATGCTATAATGACTATTTAACACACATTGAGGGATAAAGAGGAGAGACATCATCAATACCCTGCTCTTCAAGTCTTCCGTAAATTAATGCTCTAATTTCAAACTGCACTGAACATGTTGAACTGCTCAAGCAGGGCCACTGTCGGCTACAGTCTTTTCTAGTAGTCACTAAATCCACGTCATGAGGTAAGCCTTGTAGAGGTTGACAGGGAAGTACTTGAAGTTACATGAAACATGACGGGTAGAACGTAAGAATGGGTTGAATGAAAATATGTTGGTTGCTACCTGCTACTTCATCACCAGCAACTATATCATCTGTTGAGATGGCCTGATGACTATGTCATTAACTTCTACATGGTCTGGTGCTGAGAGACACCACAACATGGCTCTGGCCACATCGCCTGGGTCCAGGCATTTGAATTGAGAGGTAGCCTTACGGACAGCATCCACATCCCCAAAAGCACGCACAGAAAAGAACTCAGTCTCAACGATTCCAGGAGAAATGGCAGACACACGCAGAGGAACACCTCGGCCTCTTGCCTGAAGATTGAAGTGAAGGTACAAGACAGTGCATCAAGAGTCTGCCAGGGAGAGACGTGCCAAGGAACACCTCTGCCCCTAACCTCATGAATGAATGAACAAGACATATGTTACAATATTCCTGCCACTAAAAGGTTTGTTCGTAGTCAGTGGACTCAAGATTGAATACAACAATTGTTCATGTAGACTATACGGAACTCTGGAATAAAGAACAAACACAGCAGTTTTTGTCACTCTCCCTGCAGCCTCTCTTCTTACCTCTTGCCTCAGACCCTCTGTGATCATCTTGACAGCTGCCTTGGTTCCACAGTAGAAACCTCCACCCTGAGGGCCATCAGGTAGCCTGTGACCACTGAGTCCCACCATGTTGATGATGTGGCCATAACTGTCACGCCGCATCATATCCTAAGTGCAGCAGAGGAAGAATCTTGAAACCATTTTGGACTCCAAAAAACAATTCTTTTTTACTCCTGACTTCATAATGTTTGAGAGAGGCGTGCAGCCTTTGGTTCCTACCTGTTAACTTATTTATGACTGACATTGATTAAATATTTCAGGACCATGGTGTTAAAAAGAGTACCAGAAGCACAACTTAGGTGCACATGAATGTGCCTAAAACCATGGTGTTAAATCAGTACCTGAAGCACCACTTTCGTGCACATGCATGTGCCTAAGACATTGGTGCTCAACATCTCCACCCAGCTACCAACACTGCCCTCAAACAATGAGGCATCATTTCGGGACATTCCGGCATTATTGACTAGGATATCAATACCAGTGCCTGGCCATCGCTTGGCCACTATCTTAGGCAGAGTGGCCACCTGACAATGATTCATACACAGAGATCATCACATGAGGTACAACGTACAACGATTATGCTCAAACCTTGTAGATATGTGCCAGTTACCACTGTGTCCAAATCCATGTAAATTACTGTAGTAGGCCAGACTGCCTTACTTCAGCTTCTTTTGTGACATCACAGACCACAGGCAAGAAGTGTGAAGAAGGTATCCCCATGTCCACACAAATGGTGCGCTGTAGATCCTCCAACCTCTCCTTCCTCCTGGCAACTGCTACCACTCGTATTCCAGCGCCTGCCAAAACCTGAGAGGGAGGTAAGAACATGACCTTCACAAAACCTGAGAGGGACGTAAGAACATGATCTTCACAAAACCTGAGAGGGACGTAAGAACATGATCTTCACAGAAAGCTAACAGTATATTCTGACATCCTGAGAGATTCAGTTCAGGGGGCAGCATGCAGTGGCAGTTGTACAGATAAGGGCACCAAATACGTAATCTGCATACCGCCGTTGCACATGTTAACCAGGTGACTTCTGAACAGCAATAAGTTCAGCAGTACCCATTATGATGCCGGCAGCGTGTACTGATGAAGGATCATCTGACCTGGCACACTTCACTCCCAATACCAGAAGAGGCCCCAGTGATGAGAGCCACTCTCCCTCTCCACCTCTCAACCCCAGCATCCACATTCAGGGTCAGTGTGGCAACAGAAGGCACAATTCCTGAGGCCTGGACCAGGCGTTGTAGCTGATCTGAACCTGTAGCTGAAGACTCAGTAGCTGCTGATGCATCAGCCACTGCTGGTAAGCTTACATAAGGGGCCTCTTGGACTTGGTTGACAAGAGAGTAGGAGATGGATTCTTGTTGGATAGTAGGGTGCTGATGGTTGTTAGTAGTAGTAGGGTTTACATTGTGAGAGGGTTCTGGAAGGGAGGAATGAGAGTTGCCATTGGAGTGTGGAGCTAGCGATGGTGGTACTGAGGATGTAGTGACAGGGGTCATATCAGTGGTTGACGGCAGTAGCTGCTGAGGAGGGGTAGCAGATGAGGTAAGGTTTGTAGCTGAGGTATCCCCTGAAGCTACAAGGCCCTGCTGCTTTGTAGCTGAGGTATCCCCTGAAGCTACAAGGCCTTGCTGCTTTGTAGCTGAGGTATCTCCTGAAGCTACAAGGCCCTGCTGCTTCATCACTTCCTCTTCAGCCGGCTGTGAAGGTGCAGAAGTAGAGGGGTCTATCGATGAGGAGGGCTGAGAAGCAGGTTCAGCAGGGGCAGGAGCAGCTGCATCCTTGATGTACTGAGCAATATCTGGGAGGGGGGCCTGCCAAGACACAAGGGACACAGATATAAAGGAGAAATACAGTTAGGAATCAGTTGCTGTGTACATAAAAAAATAGCATACAACTGGTAAATGATGGTGGTCTTGGATCATGAAGGCTGTCAAGACTAGTATGGAATTAGAACCTAGCACCCTAGCATTGGATCCTGCCTAGTCATTGTACATAATCTGAACATCTGAGTTCTTACATCCTCGATCACCACAGAGGTTGGCACTTGCCCAGGCTCCGGATCCAATCCTGAAGCTGCCCTTCTAGCTATTTCCCCCAGCTTAGCCAAAGCCTCATCTATATCATCATTAATGATAAGATAGTCGTACAGGCCCTGCCATAGCATGAACAAAAGGTCTTGCATATTATGTGAATCAGCAAATGCTGCATTTGCAGATGACGTGTACGAATATTTTTGCATTTCAATCCATGCTTGTAGCGCAATGTCGAAAGTGCACGATGTAATATTTAGGTACATAAATTGAAAAGCAATGATTTAATGCATCAAGGCTCTGTACCTGCTCATTCAAACTGTTGATCTCTGATTTGGCATTGCTCAAACGCAAGGATATCTGCTCTACACCCTCAGTCCCTCTCCCAGCTAAGCGCTTTGCCAAGTCCTAAACATGGAGAACAAGAGAGTTGAAGAATCTATCTAGGAAGCCCAATATTTACATTCAGTGTGTTGACTCTCACCTCCAGGCTAGGTGGCGCAATGAATACATAAATGGCCCTGATGTCCGATTTCCTTAATGAACGGGCACCTTGTACGTCAATATCTAGCACGCAAACGCGGCCACTAACTAACACATCGCGAACAGCTTGTTTTGAGGTACCGTATATGCGACCATGCACTTCAGCGTATTCGAGGAACTTCCCTTCAGCTATTTCTTGGCAGAACTGCTCTTTTGTCGTGAAGTAGTAATGTTGGCCGTGCTGCGTAGGAGAAAATTTCAAGATCTCAAACACATTCTCTCACAATGGGGATGGCTTTGCAACATTAATGTCATAGCCTTAAAACATCTCAGCATGCATAGGATAAAAACTTAAACAGTAGGAGCAGGTACATAACTTACCACCTCTCCTGGCCGAGGCTGCCTGGTTGTATGACTGGTACTGAAGCCGAACATGTTATTTTCGGACATTAGTTTAGAGATCAATGTGCCCTTTCCAACACCAGATGGACCAACGATGACAAGCGCACTTGGGTTTCCCGCTGGCACAGGCGCATTGTTTTTTATTTCCGGCATAGGTTGTTGATTTAAACCAATATTAGCATCTACAACAGCATTTGAAGCTGGAGGGTGAACGCCAACAGACTGTTCAGCACCCATGACCTTTAATATTACTTCATCACGAATTGCAAGAAAAATCTACACGCATATATACCCTGTCTGTCTCGACTCACTCGAGGACGGAGTGGGATATAAGGGTTTAGTCTTAAACTTCTTCAACGAAGAAAGAAGTCTATTCCTAGCAATTGCTGTTCTATTCTAACGGCTTCGGTCAAAATGTTGCTTGAAGTTTTTATCAATGAATTACCTCGTACCGGGTCCTGAATCAATTCCTTGTTTTCTAACAGCTTAAATTATTATAGCTTAGAGAAAATGATACAGGAACCTACGTGTGGCGAATCTCATGTTAATTATCAGCTTAATGCCTCTTGCACATTGGGTGAAGCAATTAATTCCCCATCAAGTACTGATGAAGTTCACCAGGTTGCATGTTGGGCTTGCAGAGTCCTGGTTCAAGTACCATTGGTAGGAGAGACGAAGCAGCCTCCTCCCATGTTCAAGGTATGCAAATCCATTCATAATCAACTGTGCTTTGAACTGTTACTTAATTTGGCTCTGGTCCTTCTCGATTAATTACACTGTTCCCTCACTCTCCAATCCTGCTGCCTGGATAAAATCCTGGGCTGCTGTACTCTACTTGGGTTGTCTGACCTGTCAGTGTGGATGGGTAAGTGCTTATCTAGTACAGTCACAGCATGTGCAGTTGCTTGTTCATGTTCATCTCCTGCATTACCGAGGATCTGGGAATAAGTACACATAATCGTCGTATATCATCTATGCTTTACAATGCCTTGTCAACAGCAGGCGTATCTGTACCAAAACTCAGCCAGGTACTGTTCTCACAACTCTACTTCATCAGCATCTTTCAAGTTAATGTTGACTCAAAACAGTTGCTGCGACCTGCTCTTTATAAATTTTGCGCATACTCTCACTGCCATTCTGTTCTGCCAGTGCGGAGCCCTGACAGAGTACATGCGCTCAGAGCGGCCTCCTCGACCTAAGACTTTGTTCCGTCAGGTCATGACCGTGCTGTCATCTTTGAAGTGGGGACTGGTGGTTATGGTGGTACTCCTTACCTTCTCCATCATCTTACCCGGGGCTATAGTAGTGCTGCCAGTAGTAAGTCTCTATATAGATAATTGTAGTATACTTATTGGGTTTCCCACTTTTTATTATGCTGCTTCCAGCATGATCATGTCGCTCTTTAATAATAGATAGCTATTAATAATAAAAAATGAACATCATCAAGTAGTCATGAAACTGCTGTGCTGTACTGCTTCTTCTTCTGCTACAAATCAGACCTCTGGTTTCAGCACACCTATCCTGTACTTCTGCCACTTCCTGACTTGGTTGCTGTCTTTCAACGTCCTCTTCAACTTTGCTTCTGCGGTGCTTCACAGCCCCGGCTCCGTCAAACATTGTGACAGTAGTCTATCAAGATTAAAGGATGGCCAACCAATACCCCAGGTGACACAACGTGGTTTTAACAACTACCGCCCTGCGTTCTTCTGATGAAAATAACTCCTCTTTTACATGCATTATATAAGCTTGGATCATAGACTTAGTTATGACCATTGAAAATGTGGACGTTGTGATATGAAAATATACCTGTTTTTTCAAAACTAGCAGTGAAATGATGTTGCAGTTATTAGCCCCTCAATAATGTTTGTGTCTGATCCAGAATTGATTTTGTGTTTTGGTGATGAGCATTCTTATTCAAGATGGTGGTGAATTTATGAGTTATATTTCAACTTGTTGCTTACCTTCTAACTTATTTTACTACATATATTGATGCAGGGTGCTTTCAACAACTTCTTGTACTGCTTTGAGTGCAAGTTCTTCAAGCCTCCGGAGACCCACCATTGCAGAATGTGTGGTACATGTGTGGTGGAGATGGATCATCACTGCCCATTGTGAGTACCACCCATTATTTTGACCCAATTTATAAATCAAGTGGCGGGTTTTAACTTGTCATCGCATTTTGTTAGTAGCACAAGCTGTCTCGCTACGGTGGCTGAAATTTATGATGCTTCTTGCTGGACCTTGCATTGATGAGTGCACAATGCATCACAGATAGGGCCTGCTTGCATTGATGGGTGCACAATGCATCACAGATAGGGCCTGCTTGCATTGATGATGAGTGCACAAGCATCACAGATAGGACCTTACATTGATGATGAGTGCACAAAGCATCACAGATAGGACCTTACATTGATGAGCGCACAAAGCATCACAGATAGGGCCTGCTTGCATTGATGATGAGCGCACAAAGCATCACAGATAGGGCCTGCTTACATTGATGGGTGCACAAAGCATCACAGATAGGGCCTGCTTACATTGATGATGAGTGCACAAAGCATCACAGATAGGACCTTACATTGTTGAGTGCACAAAGCATCACAGATAGGGCCTGCTTACATTGATGATGAGCGCAAAAAGCATCACAGATAGGACCTTACATTGATGAGCGCACAAAGCATCACAGATAGGGCCTGCTTGCATTGATGATGAGCGCACAAAGCATCACAGATAGGACCTTTCATTGATGAGTGCACAAAGCATCACAGATAGGGCCTGCTTGCATTGATTATGAGCGCACAAAGCATCACAGATAGGACCTTACATTGATGATGAGTGCACAAAGCATCACAGATAGGGCCTGCTTGCATTGATGATGAGCGCACAAAGCATCACAGATAGGACCTTACATTGATGAGTGCACAAAGCATCACAGATAGGACTTGCTGTTTATCCATGATTATGAAGAGCTGCTGCTCGCTTATCGTAATGTTTTAGCAGCTAAACAGTATTTAAGCAGATACTAGGCAAAAGTGAGAATTCTGAAAGTGGTAACCTGCTACTGAAAGGGTTGTACTGAGAAAAGATTTATTGTATGCACTCTGATTATTTATCTTAATGCAGTATTGCCAATTGTGTTGGGAAAGGCAACTACCGCAGCTTTCTTCTCTTTCTGATGTGGACAATGGCTGCCATGTTGTACTGCATACTGCACACAGTACGTTTCCTGTACATTCAGGTAAGTCGTTATCATCAATCAGCACTCTACATGAGAGTGATGGGATTGTCTGGTATCATTTTCATTTGTTTTCAATTCTCCCACTATCACAGCCAAAGTACTATTAAACATGCTCATTGTGGTCCATCCTGCGCCGCTGCTTATAACATAAATGACTAATGAGTCATCCCTGTTGCCTCTCCGCCTCACCTACCTGGATGATCTTACGCTTTCTGACTGATGTTCTGCACAAATGTGTACAACTTTAAGCGTCGAAGGCTTCAATGCAGATGATGTCAGTTGTTCATGTCCATGATGGGTCTACTACTGCCTAGTCAAACGCTGGTAACTTACTAGTTGCTGCAACTCACGGCTCACCCATCATCATCTCATGCATTGCAGAGAGTGTCAGTTTATTCATCCTTACTGAAGGCATGGAACATGGCCAGTGGCATGGACTACCTGCTCCTCACATTGTACATCTTCATGGCATCCACGTGGGAGCAGTGTGCTGCCTTGTATGTCTTCTCTGCTGCATGCTGTAAGTAGTGATCATACCGCTGGCAGGTTATAATCATGTTCTTTCATGAACACTGCTTTTTAGTGATCAGTAGCCACCTAGATTATATGGATAGTATTACTCTTCTGCTGACTGTAGTCAACATGATTCTTTTAATACAGGTGTGGGAGGAGGTGTGACTATATTGTTTGGGTCTCAAATTATGCCCATCATACAAGATTGTGTGAGGATACAGCAACAACAACAACAGTTGCTGGTAACTGCTAGTCAACCACACGCCCCGGCAGCAGCAGTGTCATCTCAAGCTGCTGCATTATCAACCCTGCATGATGAGAACATGATGAAGACAGGAGGCGGAGAGAATGCGTGTGAAAGTCATCCACAAGCAGTTCCCTTGACAATGAGAAGGTCTGTTGATAACTATATGACTCGGAACCTGCTTCAGCGCGCTGTTGAGTTGGAGATGATGGTATTGGCAAGGCTGAACAGAATCATGGGTGGTGACAGTTTAATGTATTGGGCCCTCCCTATATGGGGGCCGGCTCCTGGCACATGTGGAGGAGTAGACTCTGTGAAAAAGTGTTTGTAGAACTTCTATGTGAAAAGAATGTTCAAAATCTCAACATCAAGTCAGAAGTGCTCTTCCTTTACTAACAACTTTCCTTCGTTAAACAACGGCCGCATAGTTACAGGTAACAAATTGCTCCACCTTTCTCTACTTATGAGAAGGTGTTTAAAAACAATCAAGCAATATCTCTCTGGGAATGTGAAAAGAAATGCATGCAGAAAAACACTCCACGTGAAAAATCAAGAGCTGCAGTGATATAAAGATCAAAGCAGCAAGCACGAAAGAAATACTGTCAACGAGTACTGGAAACGAGTTATCTCAAAAACTGAAGCAGTACCATCCTTGATATCATGAATAATCTTAACAAGCTGGGACTTAAGGCTTCAGCCAACTATTCTTTCAACATGCCACAAGATAACATGAGGACTCAGAGCACATTTCACAGAATGCCATAACAGTAACAAATAACAGAATCCTGTCTTTTTAAAATCAGAGATGAACAGCTTCTGGCAGATGGACAAGACACTAGATAACAGATTAGGGATGAAGACAGAATGCAGTGTAATTCAATAGGGGCAGCACTCCACAGACACTAGGTAAAAAACATCAGAACTTAATTTAGGGCAGAAATGTTTGCAAAAGCAGCATTACCACCTAGCAGCGTTATGTGATAGAACGCATACATGAATTCACTCCACTCCAAATTGAAAGGGGATAGCATGTGGTATTGCTAACACTCATTGGTCTTATGCTAACTGTTGACAGCCGAGTCAACAAGCCGCTTAGACCTTCAAACAATGATTTGAGAGGTTTACATGGAGGAGCCAGCATGTTGCTTCAACCTCTCTAATAGGATTGAGTTCACAGCATTCTGTGCAGTTGACACAGCAGACTTCACCGATTTGCAGTACTGAGACACCAATGCAATTATTGCAATCTTGACACCTGCAGCCATCTGCTGACGCTTGATGCTGCTGCTGATAACGGTCTCAGGGTTGTTGTTGTGACTGCTAGACAGGCGAGCTGGCCCAGATGAGCTGTTGCGACTGCCAGAGCGGCTGAGTGTGCTACTGCCAGAGGCTCTAACAGAAGCAGCAGTTGTCAAGGCAGGCAAGGAGGGTGCTACTGCCAGAGGCTCTAACAGAAGCAGTAGTTGTCAAGGCAGGCAAGGAGGGTGCTACTGCCAGAGGCTCTAACAGAAGCAGTAGTTGTCAAGGCAGGCAAGGAGGGTGCTACTGCCAGAGGCTCCAACAGAAGCAGCAGTTGTCAAGGCAGGCAAGGAGGGTGCTACTGCCAGAGGCTCCAACAGAAGCAGCAGTTGTCAAGGCAGGCAGGCAACTTGTTATGGACATTATCAAGTGTCTCCTTGCATTTAACTGTCATAGAATGGCTCCTAGAACTAAGAAGATTTCCCGTGAGTGTGAGAGGGCATACGGTCCAGTAGAGAGGTAGCCCTCTTGGCATCACTCACCACATCCAGTGTGGGAGTCACACTGGAGATGACAGCAGTATACACTGCACTGGTTGGGGCTGTGATCATGCTGAAGGACCCCAGCCTGCCTCCAGTCTGAAGGGTGCGAGAACCAGCGGCACCAATTTTAGTCTCTGGGGCTGCATCTTTATCATCTGCAGCCTTCTGCTGAGTCATCATGGACTGCAGCCATTCCATGGTGGCTGGTGTGTGGAGAGTACTGAAGGGAGAAGACTCCTGCTGCTACATGGTCATTATAGAGGAGGTAGCAGACCCAGTAGTAGAGGTCAGGATGGAGGAGCCGCAAGGTGTGATAACAGCAGATACAGGAGGAGGTGCCATAATGGCACTGCTGGTATTAGTATGTAGTGGATCCAGAGAATCGATGTTGTGATCATAATCAGACCCATCATTAATGATCAAGACAGCATGACTGAAACCCAGAGGTGAGTTAGAGCCATCCACTCCCAAAGGGCAAGCAACTCCAGCACCTTCTCCCTCAACAATGACGGTGCTGGAGGGCACTGCAGTGGGCCGAAATGTGCTGCTGACTGCTGATGAGTTAGCATCAGCAGAGTTATTATGAGCAGTTAAGGAGCGGATGACAGTACGACCCCTGGCAGTTGAAGGGAGAGGCCCAATGGAAGCATGGCGTACCGCCTTCGGATGCCGATGCCTAGCAGCAGCAGTAGCAGCAGGCTTCTGGTTGTGGGATGTAGGTGCAGCAGCAGGCACATGTTCATGTACAGTGGATGGGATGCGATTGAGGATCTGGGAGCATGCAGAGTACCTCCGATTGCCAGGCTTGATCCTTGTCAATTGCGGGGATGAGAGTGGGACTTCAGAATAGTCCACAGGTGCGCTGACAGGTCCAGCAGGTGAACGAGCATTAAATGTGTTGGATATCTTGGAGAGGTTGCGGCTTAATGGGGTGGCAGCACTGACTAGGCAGGATGAATGACGCAAGGCAGCCACTGGTTTAGAGCCCTGGCTTGCGTTGGGATCCTTTGTTGTCAGCTCCTGCTGGAGAAGCAGCTCCTTTCGCTCTTTATTTGGGAGAAGCATCAAATCTTCCTCCCTTCCTAATGACTGGTAATCAATTCCCATACTCATTTTAAAGGTACTAGATGAGGACCCCAAACTGCTATGAGGAATGTTATTGGTTGTCACATCACAAGTCTATTTCCCTGCAATTGCCTACCTCCTCTGCTTCTGAAGTGCTCTGACCTTGTCCATTCTTGTGAGGGTGGATAAGCAGCTGGTGAGATGCACTACCAGCATCAGTGGCATGCAGTATACTACTACCCTTGTCCCCAGAGTCGGAGGATGACACCACCTTGTTGGATGCTGAGGTGTTTGCAGTCAAACGATGACCAAAGCTGAGGAGCCTAGAGGGATGAGCATAGTGAGGATTGTTTGATATCAGCTTTATCAAAGAGTTCAATCTGATTCAGAATATGACAATATCTTTGATATCAACAGGAACAATGGAACCTTGTCAGTTCTCAACATCACGTGATCTGCATGTTCTAGTGGTTACAACTGTTACATTACATGCAATCATTAGCAGGAAGCACTGTATATCTTAACTCATCACTCTCTCCACATGAAAATGACAAGCCTCTCACTTCTTGGTGATCCTCAAAAGTGGACTGCGGGAGGGAGTGGCAACCTTGCTCTCCATATCAGCAGATATTGCTGTGTTGCACACACTGCTTGGTCCTGATAATGTGGCAAGTACTGATATTGGACGTCTTGACATGTTGCGCTGGAGCTGTACACCTTCTGTCATACAGACAGCACACGGCTCTGTCAGTGATTTCATGTTGAGGGGGGCAGTCGACAGGGTGGCTGACATGACAGGGGAGCTGAGGCTACTCTGTTCAACCACAGCGATTGTAGGTGAGAAGGATACTACTGGACTGCTGTCAGTAGTGCTGGCCTCTTTAGCAGAGTGTAGTGAAGCCTTCTGCGTACACAACGATCAAGCATAGAGCATAGAGGGGTGAGATGTATGAACATATTGATCTAGGTGGATTTAAGCAAGCACATTAAAATGAAGAACCCATTGATCTGATGCTGAGCAAGAAAGTTTATAGTCAAGGCCTGAGCTCAGCACCTGAAAAATGTAAAAACATGCTACATTAAAAACATGCTACTGTACAACTGTCGAATACACTAAGGTACGATTTTACTTGCGTCTTGCCTGTAAGATGATTCGCCTCTTAATACAGTTGATCCTGTACAGCTTGATGATGTCAAATAAGGTCAGAGACTTCCCAGTAGGGATTACCTGCATGAGATACAAAATAATCTCTTGCTGTGCTGATCTGCAGCAGACGCAGAGTGGTGATCTTTAATTCAGAGCATACTACCATATATGGCAACCCTCAAGAATGAGTTACCATATATGGCAACCCTCAAGAATTAATGAATACAATTAAGCAATAATTGCCACGAAATGACCTAAGAACTGCTGGTGTTAAGTCACAGGGTGACTTGAGGTATTCTGGGTATCATGCAAAAACTCACTTTGATACGTTTCATGGCATCCTCGGAAAAAGACTGAGAACCAGACAACAATGATGACCTCCTAGACTTAGGTGGTACATGGAAATCATCATCAAAGCATATTTCAGGTAGCTGGAAAGCAGCCTCTGTAGAAGCACCAGCTACAGTGGTAAACATAGCACTGCTCCTGCTGGTTTCCAACAATGTGTTGCTTGCTCCTGATG
The DNA here is from genome assembly GCA_002335675.1 of Chlamydomonas eustigma. Taxonomy (NCBI): domain Eukaryota; kingdom Viridiplantae; phylum Chlorophyta; class Chlorophyceae; order Chlamydomonadales; family Chlamydomonadaceae; genus Chlamydomonas; species Chlamydomonas eustigma. Next base: position 62,527 of record BEGY01000065.1, on the reverse strand, counting down.
TAATTGCTTCTCTCACAAAAAAAGAGGGATGGTTTTTCTCAGTGTAGAAACTTCTTGCTCCTCCGCCTCGAATGGACCGCACCATCATCCACTTGAACTCAGATCTGGGCATTTTCAATTCAAAATTACACTATGCGGTCATGTAGTGATGAGTGTGGAAGTCAATAGGATGAGTGTGGAAGTCAAGAGGATGAGTGTGGAAGTCAAGAGGATGAGCATCGAGCGATGAGTTCCAAGCACAAAAAGCTTGTAGGTGTTGTAACTTGTAGGTCGTAACTTCACTTCATTTCATAAGAAACTTGGCTCTGTTGCCAAAGCTACGACATTACACTAGGTTTTGGTTAGTGTGACTATTGGGACTCATTATATGAGCTGAGGTTAAGTTTATGATGTCGAGATTCTAGGTATGACAAGGCCTACATGTTTTAATGCACACACAGAAAACGTTCATGGTCATGAGTAGTGAAGACGATGTGCAAGTCAACGCAAGCAATGTGGCATCACGACTTACTGATCCAGCATTCCATCCTTGTCCAAGTCTGCTTGGTCTAAGGCTGCCCTCAGTTCCCTCAAACTGCCAGAAGCATGATTTAATATCAATTAAAAGATAGTTCACAAAGCATATAGGCATGAACATGCTTCAGAACAAGTTACTTCAAGCTAATTTGCTTATTACCACGTAAATGTATTGGCACTAGTAAGGACCTAAGTGTACATACACGACGTAGTAAACTGGATTATGCATAACAACGAAGACTACAGTCCCAGGAAGACAGTAAATACGTGAACAAGTAGTGAGATTTCAACTAATATAATGATTTGAGACAAATACTACCTGTACGCGCCCATGCCGACAACATCATCCGTGATGTCGACTAACGTGGAGAACTGATTTTTACCTGGAAAATGTGCATATGAAACACTTCAAAAAATGTAGTCCTTTTTTAAAATGTGAACATCAAATCAAATTTTAAACAACTACCTGTACCAGACATGAGGCTCCTGCAAGGGACCTCTGCCAAAAATGAGACTGGTGTTTCACCACAATAATCCCCTCGACCTTGCAGCAAGAATTCCCAAGATTCTTCTATTAACTGAAGTTGGCTGCCAGAGAGATTTTGGTACAATGTATCACTTGACTCGAACTATTCCAAAATACTGATTGGTCAGCTGAAAGTCCGTAAAAAGACATCAATGGATGTGTCTCGTCTTCTAATGGCAACGTCGAGACAACACTGATCATCCGCCGTCGAAAAGGTGCAAGTTCTGCTGTGTGGAAGTAGCATAAAATGCAAGAAATATAATTGTGAAGAAGGGGATGATCAACAATGGAGAGGTGAGTAACGAATCGTCAGCCACGATGCACTTGGATGGCATGCACAATATTCTTCGCCAGCAACATTTGAACTCTGGATTTCTTACCTCCTGTTGTTGTCCCAGTAACGATAGTATTCGTTTTGTCCTGAGCTGCCTTGTCCTTCTCGATCTCTTATCTGCGAGTTCCATTGTAAGTTTCCTACTGTAATCAGCAACCTAATTTCTGACTGCTAGTTAAATGTATTAAGATTAAAATTATGCAATGCTGCTTCTTCACAATGACATTAGTAATGACCTCGAGAAAGTATGAACCATGCTAAGTTCAGAGGCGTTTGCCAGCGTCCTAGGGCTCCTTATTTGTGTGCATATATTTGCATCTCGTATGTCGTCAGTATGTCGTCAGTATGTATTCTGTTGCATGCATTTTCTGAAAATCTTTGTTCAGGTCTTCTTATTCACTTGTACTACTCAACCAACTATTGAACATTTCATCCGCCAGGAATAGAGGGCACCACTCTTATTGAAGTTGTATACAAATGTTATATGTCATATGTAGTAGCATCGTAAGTAGCGGTGACATGCATGGGGGCAGTCATTATACTGAACTTTATGAGTAGAAAAGGCACATGTGTGTACCTTACTCATGTGGTCACCCGTACATCATCTGACTACTGGCACTAGGCAAAGGCATACTGCCCCTTTTATTAACTTGCCTTTCCCTTCCTTCTTAATAATGTCTCAATCTGGGCCATATCTTTAGTAGACTTGTACTCACCCGCCTTAATCTAGTTTATGTATCATCAGGGTATTATTGCTGGATCACCTGCTGCTTCAGTCCATATTATAGTCCATATATACATGGATAATCAATAGTGGGAAACTTATTGGCTGCTTCTTAAGATCTAGTGATTGGGGTCAGTCGAAAGGTCACTAGTTGTCAGAAGCCCTCCACAGACGGACAGGTCAGTCTGTTACAGGTGGCAAGCTAGACAAGTGTAGACGACCCCCGCAACCTTGTCAGGTGACTAGTCCTATTACCTGCCTATAACACTACTTTCTGTAGTGATGTGGTTACTACATGTGTTAGTCTAGCAACGCAACGATACACCGGTGTGATACACCGGTGCAGTGTGACATGACAAAGCAGCTAGCCGTAGTATTACATTTAACTTCAGATGGACGCCAACAAGCTGTACATGAACAGAGGCTACTAATTACAGCAATGAAGAAGTGGTAACAATTGTGCAAAAAATAGCACGGTACATGATGCAAAGTAGTATTTTCAGGAAGAAAATGATAACTGCTGCGGCTGTAGCAGTGTTCTTAAAAAAACTATCAATCCAAGCATTGGATTAACTCAGAATGAAACAATAATGAGCGGTGATTTATATAAGAAGAGTAGAAGGCTTGTATGAGTGCAAGATAACAAAAGTTACAAAAGTAGCAGGCATTCAAGCAGTAAAATGCTTGAGTGCCTACTAAAATACTAGTATACTTCACCATGTGAACTTAGAAGACTTATTATTAGAGCTACCAATGTGAAGACCTGTGCCGCACTTTGGAAGTGCTCTCTGGACCAATAAGATTTAAGACCAATAAAATTTAAGACCCTGTTCATCATCTGCTAAATGAATAAAACAAGTAAGATATTATGTGAACAGCAGTATCATCATGACTATGAGACAACAGTGAACTGTCTACAATGGCTTCACTACACAAGCAACAACAGCAGGTAGATAATCTTGATTATGTTGCGCCTCATAAATAACAATCAAAGTCACCAGGGCTTTATGGGCTTATAAGTATTATAAGCAAAGCCAGCAGAGGTTGAGTTAATGAAAGCTTTGCCTTGCTAAAGAGTAGAAACAAGAACATGACTTGAATTGGTAATTTATTTTGAACAATAATAATCAGATACTGCACAGAAAAGTAGATCATGATGAGCAGCTAGCAGAAATAGCAGAAAAAGATATGACCTTCATGTAAATTTTAGAAGAAAACAGGGGAAGGAATAAAAGCTTGTAAAAGTAGCAGCCAAGGCAACACAAACTTCATGATATGCGTGTGAACACAAAAGAGGTGAGAGAGCAGTAGTCGAGAGAAGCGTGCTGAGTGTTGTCACAACTAGTAGTACAAGCAAAGACATCACAGTCATAAATAGAAGTTACTCATGAAGCAGGTGCCACGCAAGGTCGTGAAGACCAAAAGGAGCACTAGTTAGCTATAATGGATGAGCTGTAATAATTACAATAATACCGATGATCAGTGAGCCGCAGTTCAATTACTAGTTCAACATCACGACCCGCCAACATGCTGCTTCAACCTCTCCAGGATTGAGTTCACAGCATTCTGTGCAGTTGACACAGCAGACTTCACCGAGTTGCAGTACTGAGACACCAGTGCAATCTTGACACCTGCCGCCATCTGCTGACGCTTGATGTTGCTGCTGATAACGGTCTCCGGGTTGTTGTTGTTGTGACTGCTAGACAGGCGAGCTGGCCCAGAGCTGTTGCGACTACCATTGCTGGTCCTGCTGCCATCCATTCCAGCATTCATCACTGTTGTTTTTGTATTTGAAGTGGATGATGATGATGACGGCCTGCCGAAGTCCAGTGCCTCCTTACGTGTCACCCTCATGGACTTGGTCCTAGCAGCCATAATATTGCTGATCATGCTCCCGTGAGTGTGAGAGGGCATGCGGTCCAGTAGAGAGGGAGTCCTCATGGCATCACTCACCACATCCAGTGTGGGAGTCACACTGGAGATGACAGCAGTATCCACTGCACTGGTTGGGGCTGTGATCATGCTGAAGGACCCCAGCCTGCCTCCAGTCTGAAGGGTGCGAGAACCAGCGGCACCAATTTTAGTCTCTGGGGCGGCATCCTTATCATCTGCAGCCTTCTGCTGAGTCATCATGGACTGCAGCCATTCCATGGTGGCTGGTGTGTGGTGAGTACTGAAGGGAGAAGACTCCTGCTGCTGCACGGTCATTTTAGAGGAGGTAGCAGACCCAGTAGTAGAGGTCAGGATGGAGGAGCCAGGTCGAGGGTTGTTGACCATAACACCAGTACACAAATCAGTATGATCATAACTGTCATCAGCACTGGTTGTGGTGATCAGGTCTGCATGACTGCATGCCAGATATTCAAAGCCTACCTCATCAACTGATGAATAAGGAACACTACTGCCCTTCAACAAGGCATGCTGCTCTTCAGCAAGTGCCGCGCTGGCTAAACAAGGGGATGTAGGCCACACTGTGCTTTCACGTCGGTGCATGATGATAGCTGCAGGCTGACCTGAACCACGGTTGGTACTGCTTGCAGAAGAGCGAGTCAGAGTGCGGCCCCTGGTACCAGCAGGCAGCGGAGCCCCGATGGAGGCGCGGCGAGCTGAGAGGGTGTTGCGGTGTCCCTCTGAGGATGCAGTAGAACTAGTAGGTAACAAGGATCCTTGCTCATAGACTGTGGGCGGGATACGGTTGAGTATCTGAGACGAAGCTGAGTGTCGTCTGCTGCTCTTGTGCCTCACCACATGTGGCACAGGGGGGGGAGTAGAGGTAGAGATGGTACAACTCTGTGGCAGCTGTTCCACTGGTTCAGAGGCAAGGCTCCTAGAGTGAGTGCAGAAATCACTGGCGATCATCTGGCGATCTGTCAGGGTGCTGTAGCTTGCTTCTGGAACACTGACTGGACAGGATGACCGGCGGACTTTGGCTGAGCTGCGGCTGTCTTCGCTGTGAGCCCTCCTGGCCATCGTAGCAAGTGTCATCATTTCCTTATGCGTGTTTCTAGCCAGCAACATGCTTTGATAAGGAGCATCCTCTTGTTCATTCAGTCTTAGCAAGGCCAAAGAGAAGCTCCCTGCTCTGTCACTGCTCCTTTGCTGAGATGATGAGGCGCTGCAGGTTGACTCCCCCCCCACATCTTTTTTCCTGAAGGCCCCAGAGGCATCTTGCTTATCAGTAGTCAGCAGTCCCGAAGCAGCAGCAGGGCTCTTTACAAGGAGAGATGTACTAATGACAGCATCATTTGCTTTGTTGTCTGCTGCACAATAATAAGGGACTACTTTATTGCTGACAGATAATGGTGGGGTTGCCAGCCGACCAAAGCTTACAAGCCTGGATTCATGAGGGTTAACAGGAGATCTCAGTATTGACAACAAGCCTGGATTCATGAGGGTTAACAGGAGATCTCAGTATTGACAAACAGTTAGCTGTGAATGAGGACTAGCACGAGAAGGGTAGTACCTGATAAGTCAAAGATTTGTTTGCTCGATTCAATGCTTGTTCTGATATCATTATGAATAATTTTTATTTCGTACATCAATAAGCTAATGGCAGAATCGACTTACTTTTTAGCATTCTTGAGAACAGTGTGAGACAGCAAGCCTTTCTCTGTCTGATCAGCAGAGATGGCCTTGGGACAGTACTCTGCTGATGCAGCAGCAGTATGTGCAGGTGAGCCGGGGTCTACTGTAACTGATGACTTGCTGCGTCCCGCTCCAGGGAGGGCAGCAGATGCGGCACCTCCTTTGTGAAGCCTTGGTGATGATAAGTCAGCAGCAGCATCAGCACTGCGCCGTGCAATTAAGCAGCTGCTCCTCATGTGGGTTGTTGAGCCTTCATCAAAGGAAGAGGGACGCATGGATTGCAATACTGAGGACTCATGATTTTCGATAGGTATTAAAGACAGAATGGAGGTCAAGGGTTTGAAGGACCCCCCTGCTGTTGATCCCTCGTTCCCATGCAACACTGTCACAGCTGGAGAGAAGGATACAACCCGAGGGGTTCTGGCAGCCTTGGGCGAGGCTCCGCCAATAAAGGACTCACCCGCATCCTTCTGATTAAAAACATGGTGTAAAACAAATCTTTTAGGGACAGATGCAGACATGATGTAAAACTAAGATTTTTAGGACAGATATAGACATGATGTAAAACTAAGGTTTTTAGAACAGATGATGAAAAATGAATACTGAGCACATTCCACAAGGGACATGGTTGTGACCCGTGAGGAAGGCAAACGAGCCTGAAATCTTCCAGTCCATGTGGCAAGTGTGGTTCTTAGGCCATGTAAAATATTTTTGTACTTGGTAGATGAGGATCAGCCTCTTGATGCAGTTTATCCTAATCCTGTGCATCAGCTTAATCATGTCAAATAAACTGTACCTGGTAGATGAATCGCCTCTTGATGCAGTTGATCCGGTACAGTTTGATGATTTCAAACAAAGTTAGGGACTTTCCAGAGGCACTGACCTGTCCATAATGTTGTACAGCAGAACTGAGTCAGCAGCTCACATGAGCTCACAAAATATAATGGCATCACAAGGATCAGGACTACATACAGCACAATTTCTGATTTGCAATGTGAGTTTGAGTAACCAGGGCGGAGGACCCCAGAAGGAATGAAGGACCGCCTTATTGATCTGCCATCATTATCATATACTTACCGTGATCCAGGAGAAAGACGGTACATGAGAGTCAAGCTCCTTCTTGAAAGCTGCTTTGCTCCTCCATTGCGTTGGATTCACATGAAACTCCTCCTCGTCCTCATCATCAGGGTTCATCTGTTCCATCATATCAGCTGGAAATGAGGGGCATGAGATGGCACAGGTGGGAAACTCAATGCCTGATACAGGTTCGACAGCATGAAAGGTCAAGAGACTATTGTGTGATGCTGAGGGTACTTCCAGAGGTGTAGCAGCTGCCATCATTTGAGGAGGATCATGATGGGCAGTACAGCTTTCTGATGCCTGCATTTTGGTACTACCAGGCCTCATTATTGTCAGCATTGGAGATGACTGAGGACTTTTCAATGCTTGGACCATGAACAGCTTGAACTGAGCTCTGCAGATGTGAATGATGAAACACAATGAACGGAGTAACCAGCAGGACAAACATCAATTCAAAACACAATCACAAATTGCTGTAAATAACAGCGACACAAGCAGTAACATGATTTTTTGAGTCTATCCAAAGACATAACGTCGCCATTAAGCTGTTAGCACATTCTGACTCTGAACTTACTGATCAAGCATGCCGTCTTTGTTCGTGTCAACTTGGTCGAGTGCAGCTCTCAACTCGCGAAGACTGCACAAAAAGTTGTATCTGTTTAAATCCAGTAGCTAGAAGATAAATGGAATGCCTAAAAGAAATAAGTTCATGAAGATCGTGTAAACACATAATCTTATCGTTCGCACCCAGCTAGATGCTGGTCGTCAGAACGCAGTTTAATACTCCTTAAACGGCACAGGCTCCTTGCACAACTTGCCTGTATGTGCCTTTACCCAGGACATCATCCGCGACGTCCACAAGTTTTGAGAACGAAATTTTACCTGTCGTAAAAATGTTTCTAAATAAAACACTCTAAATGGTGAAACGACATGTTGAGAAATGCAAGGTTGGATAAACACGGTCGATAAGCATTCTTAATAACGTCGTCGCTGTTATCATATTAGTGACCGGACATAATACTCGTCACCGAAACACACGTCACCGAAAAACGTCACATTTTAAGTAAGTGCAAGTATGGCTTTCGATTGTAATAACCGAAATTCCCCACCCTTTAGTACAGAGTCTTTCACCATCCAACTCACCTTGCTCTTCTGACATAAAATCCCACGATTCTTCTACTAACTGTAGTTGACTGCCAGATAGGCACTGGTACAGCGGGTTGTCTGCGTCAAGCGCGTTCCAAAATATCGATCGATCCTCAATATTGTAGCTAAAATCAGGCAAGCTGGATCGAGCAGCTATTTGTTGTCGTCGCTGTGTCTCAGACTGATTTATCTCGACTAACGTACCTGTGAAACAAAGTAGAGAACGTAGTGAGCAGTGAGTCTTTTTACAGAGCGATATTGGTAACATACTCATAATGATTCAGAATTAAGAATGCAGTAAAAAAAGTATCATCAATAAGCAGTAGGAAGCACTGACGGTATCCATTAGCGAGTCGAAATTCCTATAAAATTCTAATCAAAATCATGTAAAAACTACAAGACCTCGATGTTGTTTGGATGCGTATGTTGCTCACCTCTTGTCTGGGTCGCAAGCATAATGCTCTTGTTTTAAGAATTATGCAGATATAAGTAATGTTTTATGTTTTGCCTTCAAATTCCAAAGTGGTTCAATACCCTTCTAGGCTTAGGAATATAGGAATTTATCAGAATTGTCGAAATATCTAGCACGTACGGTATCTCGTCAGCATGCATTCACAGCGATCTTCAGTGGTAGGTACACGAGAAAAAAGAGTGAAGATGAGAACTCATGTGGAATTCCACACCAGCGCCCTTCGACTCGACTTCTTTGCTCAGTCTTATAATAATCAGAAGCCGACGTACAGCGGCATTAAAATTAGAAAACGTCATGATCATTTCACTAATATCACGTACGGTGTTCAATTCATCATTTATTTTCAATATGTATGGCCGAAATAAGCAGGGGCTACCAGCATCAATTCATGATCGCCAATGAGATAAGCTCCCTCAGCTCTGGTTCTGAGTACACTTTCCACAATCCCAGGACTTGGTAGCATATCTAATGACAACAGGACAGTAATGAACCGTAATGGACATAGCGGCGTCTATAATCACAGCTAAGTCGTGAATAATAAGACCTAACACAGTGCAATGAGGATCACAGTAAAATGCAAAAGTCGCCAAGTCTACAACTGAGTCACAGTTGAACAGAATTATCCTAGTTGAAATAACATCATAAGCAGATTGTCACAATAGGTTACACTTGCAGCATTGTGGAGAATAGTAGAATCCACGCAGTAAGCATGTCAGCTACAACACATTAGGGATTGGATTACGGTATATGACATAAACATGCATTACATGCTTTAAATTTGAAAACAGTCGTGAGTAATGGACATGAACAAACAATCACATTCTCCAGACCTTTATTGTTAGAAGTTCGAAAGCCATGTGAAGAATAGAGGTAAAACGGATCTTGGATCCAGGCATTTCAGTCCAACGGACGCTAACTTCAGACACTGGGATTTCAAACTGGATAGATAAGGTAAGAAACACATTTTTCAAGCAGGGGCACACAAGTTTAGAGATAAATATGATGAGTGCGGGACATGCACTGCTATCGTACACCGACATTAGGATACTGATCATGATTTGGACTTGAAATGATAATATGGGCCCTGATGAACACATAATCAAAATGAATACAATCATACAATACATGGATATCACTACGTGTGAAACAAGGAGATCATGTGTACAGAATGTAATACCATGCTGATGTATGGGGATCGGTCAGGGATGCAATCAACCACGCAAAAGCGAAGTCCTTCACCTTTCCCGCCCCATACATTGTTCATGCACATCTACAAACTCCCTCAGCACTCGCATACTCTCATACACTAAGCCGCTAAAGCCGCAGGGCTCTGTCATATACCACTACTCACTACCTGCTCAGCCAGATGCAGCAGCTCCACATCAAAGCACCATCTTTGAAGTCGTTGATTCCCAAACAAAAGTAAAGCAGCCTTGCGCGAGAAAAGCTGCAGAAACACATAATACAACAGCAATCAAGCTTCAGGCCCCAATGTTCTCAAGCAATAGCTGGCATGACAGCAATCAAGCTTCAGGCTCCAATAATGTTCTCAAGCAATAGGTGGCATGACAGCAATCAAGCTTCAGGCTCCAATGTTCTCAAGCAATAGCTGGTATGACAACAATCAAGCTTCAGGCCCCAGTGTTCTCAAACAATAGCTGGCATGACCACCATGGCCAATTAAGTGTGTCCAAAGTTATCAGAAGTGAAGTCATGAACATCATGAACATCATGAAACAAGTAATAAGCCATGACCACTTGTAAGTCATACAATCTTATTGATCTTGATGATTACCTAGATTACCTTGAAACCGCACTGAGTGTCCCGTATCTTGGAACCTGCCACTAAGGTCACCAGTAAGTGGAACCCTTTGGTCAGAATGTTCCGTAGTGCACTCCTCTGCGCCATGGCTGCCCGTTCTAAGTGAGATCTAGATCCAAACACTACACCCTAAATTTACAGGCACATTATACGCGTACATTCACTATTTAAAGACATGTGATTTCACCACATCATTGCTGCCCTTACAAGGACCTCACTCACCACTGCTACTATGTGCATCATTGCTGCCCTTGCAAGGACCTCACTCACCACTACTATGTATATCAGTGCTGCCCTTACAAGGACCTCACTCACCACTGCTACTATGTACATCATTGCTGCCCTTACAAGGACCTCACTCACCACTGCTACTATGTACATCATTGCTGCCCTTACAAGGACCTCACTTACCACTGCTATTATGTACATCATTGCTGCCCTTACAAGGACCTCACTCACCACTACTATGTACATCATTGCTGCCCTTACAAGAACCTCACTCACCACTACTATGTACATCATTGCTGCCCTTACAAGGACCTCACGTACAACTACTATGTACATCAAAATTCATTCAAGCTTATTAACTCTTGAGATCATATTAAGAAAACCTTGAAAACCTTAAAAGCATTTCAAAACCTTCAGTGTCTAAGGTAGCAGACTATGAAGGCCCAGATAAACCTACAAAATCCCTTGCGTACAGGATGCAGTATAAAAGGTCTCACTACTAGCCTATAATAGCCTATAATATTAGCCTAGGTATGATAGACTAACACGATCACTTGCATACCTGCAGTATAAAAGGTCTTATGCTGTAAAGGCCGCCAGACACAAAACATAATCATTACCGCAAAATCACCTGATGTGTCTCAGCACTCTTTTCTTCTGTCAACTTTCTCAAGGCACACTCCAGCTTCTCCAGGTCAGAGATCCGGGTGGCACCATCAGCATCCATGAAGAGCACCACTTCACCTCTTGAACACAGACAGCCTCGCCTGACTGCATGACCCTGTTTTTAATGAAGCAGGGTTTAGGGTTTAGGGTTTATGAGTGGATTGTGAGACCTAAGATCCCTGATTGACTGCATGACCCTGTTTTAAATGAAGCAGGGTTTAGGGTTTATGAGTGGATTGTGAGACCTAAGATCCCTGATTGACTGCATGACCCTGTTTTAAATGAAGCAGGGTTTAGGGTTTAGGGTTTATGAGTGGATTGTGAGACCTAAGATCACTGATTGACTGCATGACCCTGTTTTTAATGAAGCAGGGGAGTGGATTATTGTGAGACCTAAGATCCCTGATTGACTGCATGACCCTGTTTTTAATGAAGCAGGGTTTAGGGTTTAGGGTTTATGAGTGGATTGTGAGACCTAAGATCCCTGATTGACTGCATGACCCTGTTTTTAATGAAGCAGGGGAGTGAATTGTGAGACCTAAGATCCCTAATTGATACTACATCACCCTGTTTCATCACATGTCATAGCAGGGGAGTGAATTGTGAGACCAATGATCCCTGATTGACTGCATGACCCTGTTTTAATGAAGCAGGGGAGTGGATTATTGTGAGACTAGTGAGACCTAAGATCCCTGATTGTTTGCATGGCCCTGTTTTTAATGAAGCAGGGGAGTGAATTGTGAGACCTAAGATCCCTGATTGATACTACATCACCCCGTTTCACATGTCATAGCAGGGGAGTGAATTGTGAGACCAATGATCCCTGATTGACTGCATGACCCTGTTTTTAATGAAGCAGGGGAGTGAATTGTGAGACCTAAGATCCTTGATTGATACTACATCACCCTGTTTCATCACATGTCATAGCAGGGGAGTGAATTGTCAGACCAATGATCCCTGATTGACTGCATGACCCTGTTTCATCACATGTCATAGCAGGGGAGTGAATTGTGAGACCTAAGATCCCTGATTAATACTGCATGATCCTGTTTTATATGTTGTAGCAGGAGGGTCATATTGAGACCTAAGAGCCATGCTTGACTGCATGATCCTGCTTCACAAATACATGCAAAATACAGTTACTGTCGGAAACTTTAGTAAACCATTAAAACTATTACTAAACACCTAGGCTCTGTGTTTCAAATCTTCATACACACTTGAAATATACCTAGGCACTGTGTGTGAGATCTTTATAACACACTTGAAATACACATAGGCTCTGTGTGTGAGATCTTTATAACGCCCTTAAAATACACCTAGGCACTGTGTTTGAGATCTAGAGACGTCGTAATATTACTTCAGAGCTTATTTCTGATTAAATTTTGACAATAATGTCTCGAGCATTGCGGGCAGAGATGAGGTGCATAAAGAAATGCTATGATAACAGTTGTATTCCAAGTGCCTCCCCTCCCCTACCTTCCCCATGTTCCGAGAGGACTTCAGAACTCTTACAGCATCAAATCCATACCTCTGGACATAACCTGCCGCCAGTCTGTTCATGGTGAAAGGAACATTACTTCAAACACCATCCAGATCATCACAGCACCCATGAAAACATGAATGTTGCAGCTTCGACATGACGAATAGCAAGGCCATATTCTAATTACATGCAGACAATCAAGCAGAGAGACCAGGATGTTTTACAAATAATGATTTAGAGACTACTAGTATATAAAACAGTTGTGTCGTTGAAGGTAAATACAGATTAACATGATTCTAGAGCCAGCTATTTTTGGAATCTCACCTAACAGTCTCATCACGGCTACCATCGTCCACGACTATCACTTCATAGGTAAAATGAGGTCCTGAAACATTTCTCCTCTGCTGCAGATAGCTAGAAACAATCCAAATGTACAGCATATGAGAGATGTGACGTTTGAGGAAAATACATGTTAATGGACTGAGCACTGGACTGGAAATATGACGATCAGAGATAAGCTAGACTTTATAAGGATTCAGTTAATAATCAGGTATTTATATAAAGCAATGGTAACATGGAGTCCATGAAGAATATTGAGAAGATCATGAACAAGATTGGAGGTACATGTCGTCTGACATGAACAAGATCGGGACAATTCCATACATCAGAACAGTCAGCTTGAATACTACGCAAGAATTGCATGCTTACATGCTTACATTACATGCTAAATTTCAGGTGATATTGTCAATGAGAACATACTTCATGGCCTCATCAAGGGTTGCTCCCAATCGATCTTGTTCATTAAATGCTGGGATAATAATGCTCAGTGACTTGCTTGAAGGATCCTGGATGGATGGACTAGCTGGCTGTCCAATAACGATCAAGGGAGAGAATACAAAATAAGAGTCGCGCAAGTCAATGATCATAGTGTAAAATCAAACTTACTGGTGACAAAGATTCGAAATCTTCAAGAGTTACAGGGATAGGACGTTCTAACGACAACTGGAGCCTAGTTGCAAAATTGATGATGGATGTTAAAAGGATGAATATGGCGGCACCCTGTTGAATAAATCATGATTTTGTAGGCTAGTGAAGCAGAGGAGTTCCAATCGCTCATCTGCAAATTGGATGCCTCACCACTGAAAATAGAACGAACAAACACAGAATCATCATGACTAACCCCTATTTATGCATGTTCTCGATAACTTTGTTGTGTAAATTGGTGTAGTGTGTGCATTTGTAGTACCACAGTCCACACTTTTGCCAAAGGAGAATGTTCGTGGCGTGATCCCTTGAATCCCTTAAAATTGATCATGGAAAACAACGGTGCGGATATATGATGTGCTGTGGAGTGTACCTGTTGCTGTAAAATATTCTTAATTATTTCTCCAAAACGTAGATTTTAGCATTTTTGTGGGTGATTTGGGCCCCGAGATCGATGACGTATATTTGCTTCAATTCTTTCAAGCATATTATGCAAGTGCCCGCTCTGCCAAGGTTAGCTGGACTGGCCCTGAATGGATTTGGAATGCAATTGAATGATTTTTATGCGTTTCTGCCTAGGTCATTATAGACCCCACAACAGGACGCTCAAAAGGATATGGCTTTGTTCGCTTCATAGTTGAAACAGAAAGGGACAGATCTCTCACTGAGATGAATGGTGTCTTTGTCGGGTCAAGAGCGATCCGTGTCAGCCTTGCAACTCAGAAGAAGCCTCATGTGTGCAACTTAACTCATCCTTAACAAGACTTGAATGCTTAGTACATGGAGGCTCTGTGTATTGTTGATAAGACGAGCAGGCATAGTACCAGGAAACACAATACATCCTTAGTGAAACTTCATAGTTCATGATTCTTTATGTTTCAAATTATAACATGCCACTGGCAAATGACATTGCTAAGGCACATGAAATCATGTGCACAGACTAAAGAATGTAGGTTGCCATCAGTGTTAAGGGCGATTATTCCTTTCCGCATGTTTCCATGAAGATATATTAAGCTCAAGTACATTGCTCAATTTGTGATAGAAAAGCTTTATGACATGATACAAAATTCCCTCATCTTGACTTGAAGATTGATGACTACTCTCAGATTCAGTCTATATCTTCATCATAAGGTCAGGATGTGCTAATCATTTTTCTCAAAGATTGGCAGATTTGCATTTCATTGGTTGCCTAATGTATTCAAGTTAGAAGTATGAACACACTTGGGGCATAAGATCCATTCCTTTGTTCATACGTCTTGCTCCATACCTAGGTGCCAGGGAATGGTCCACCTGGCATTACTGGCGGTGGGGGGGGCAGCTTCTCATCAGCCCCTCCTGGCACGTTCTTAGATCCAAATGACCCTAACAATAGCACTCTGTTTGTGGGTGGTTTGTCTCCCATGGTAGGTTGGTTTCTCTTAAAACAGCAATATTTAGGTTGACATCGACAGTGCACAATGGCACCTTTAAAGACATTTTCACAATTTTCTACTGATGGCTGGCATTATAATGTTCTTTTACTTTCCATCCATGCATGTTATGTTGCATTCTTTGTCTCAGGGGCCTGATCATTCATGGATCTCATGTTGCTTTCTCTGTCTCTGGGACCTGATCATTCATGTATTTAGCATGTCATGTAAAATCCATGCCTGTTTTTGCAACAGATCACAGAAGACATTTTGAGGCAAGTTTTTTTGAGATATGGCGACATCTCCTACACAAAGATACCACAAGGGAAAGGATGTGGCTTTGTCCAATTCTTAGAGCGAAGGTGGGTTTAAAACGAGCATGGAGAAAAGGGGCTGGAGATTAGTGACTAGAGGATTTTCTCCTAACAATCATCTGAAAATTGATGGCCAAACCTGTCATTGTGCCTTGCCATCATTTGTGTACTGTAATGTATGTCTTCTTTCAACAGCTTCAATGCAGTCTTCAAGCGCACATGTGGCAATGAAGTAGTCTGGCAACTTTCTCCACTGTTCGTTGTTATTTATTGTAGGGCTGCTGAGCAGGCGATGAATGAAATGAATGGCACTATGATCTATGGGTCATCAATCCGCATCTCGTGGGGAAGGTGAGTCGCTCATCTGTTTCTGGACCGCACATGAAGTGTGAGCATCAGTATCCAATGAGACCTAAAATATGAGGTCCTACGATGTTCTAGGTTCTGAGGGTAGGAGCTGCTCTAGAATATAACAGTCAAGTGATAGCTGCACTATCAGTGCTTCTGTTCACACCTAGAACATAATGATACATGGTACTTATTGCAGATCTAGCAAGCCAGGAGGGGTGGCCGCTGGTGGGGGAGGTGCCGCTCCTGCATACCATTCAGCGTACGGCACCGGTGCCACCTCTGCTGCTGCTTACGGAGGGTTCTCTTATGATCCCTACACTGGGGCTTACACTGCAGCACCTGCAGCTGGAGCTTATGGTGCCGCCGCTGCTGCTGATCCCTACGCTGCTTATGGTTATGCTGATCCCTATGCTGCGGTAAGTAGTCGAGGGCACAGCTGTAGTTTTGAAGTTGTGGCAAGCAGTGCCGTCATGTCTTGCACAGCAAAGTGCAGTACATCCAAGTGATAGGGATTATTGTTGAGTGCTGTTATGAATGCTGATGTCATCCCTGCATGCTGGTTGTGTATAACAATGGTGTCAAGCTTCAAGGTTGGCTGCTGCTGCTGCATGACCTCTCTGTCAAGCTATAAATGTGATCGGTTTTCTATGATTCAGTGCTTAAGTTAGTGCCGCAACCTTTCTGTTTCATGATCACTTGCTTGCTATGCCACCTCAAGTTGTTTCTTTTGCTTGCAGTACCAGTATGGTGCAGCTGGTTATGGCGGCAGTTATAACGCTGCAGCAGGGGCTCACACACAGACTCCACCACCACCACCTCAGCAGGGTGTTCCAACTTTATATGATCCGCTGGCTCCAATTGATGTGGACAAATTGAACTCCAACTTCATGGCAAGGCAGCTTCCCATGCTCACAGGTTCCTTTATGAAGTCTCTTATCAAGACTGTGTAAAGGAATCATCTCTTCAAAAAGACAACAGCAGTGCGGTTAACTAGAAGTTTCATATATTAAAAATCGAGTACAGAAAATATACAACAGATCTCATGGTTGGGAGAGCAACAGATGATTCACACATTCTGTGTCCTGCCTCATCGCTACAGCAGCCCTCTCTCTTTCAGTACATCCAAGGCCATGTAACAAGTCGTAATTGATGGCAACATCATGTCAACTGTACCACCACTAAGCATGTTCTTGAGCTCAGAAATGGTGACCTTGACGATCTGAACAAAGCAATACATGTGCATGTCTGTAAACACATAGACGTAGACCGTACACTGTCAAGTAGACCTCAATCTGGCTCATCATCAGGATGTCATCATCATATAATGCTTACTTGAATGTCTTCTTCTGGATCCCGTTCCCCCGGATGTGGATCCTCCTGAGGACAACAGAATCAACTGCTTTATAAGACTCTGTAAACATTGCAGGATTCATCATCTAATACAAACAGCCTTTTGATCAAATTACCAGCTGTTAGGGTGTGCAAGCACGTGTTATTAATGGCAGCTAGGTGATTGCACTGAACATACCTCAGGATCGATGACTAGAAATGGCACAAATCTGTTTGCACACCACTTGACCTCAGGTATGCCGGGATGATGTGGAGAGATGAGGCGGATCCACTCCCCACCTCTAAGAAAAGCCTGTATAGCAGAAATTACATTGCAGGAGTTAGGTGCTCGTACATTGCCATACACACGTTACACATATATGTAGAGGGTGATCAAAAACAGATGTCCAGTACCTTCTGTGATGATCAGCAGACATTACATCTGATCACCATCTTGCAAACAAACATGTGCCAGGAAACAAGTTGAAGAGCTGCCATAAAACAACAGCAAAGAGGAGTGCCTCACCGACCTCCTCTGATAACTCTGCCCTTGCACATTCCTCCAAGTTGGCATGCTTGTGAGGTTCATAACAACCAGCAGGCGCACTGTAACCCATTGTGTTTGGACCTTGGCAATACTCATGCACTAATGTCACCTGTGAGGTTAGCATGATGAAGGCATCAAGCACAGGCAGCCACATGATGAGTTGAACATGACGATAGCAGTGATGAAGAGCTTCATGCACAGTAAGTAGTGGCATTGATGACCAAGGCACTGTGATCTTAGACTTACAGAGGCTTCTAATCCTGGTCTGGCACTGTGGAATGGTAGCACCACCGCAAACTTGAACTCAGATCTTGGGTGTCCCACGACGTCATAATTCAGCTCCCTTGTTGTGATCTACAACCATAAAAGCTTTTAATGCTAATTCTTATATCTTTGAATGAAAACAAAAAGCAACATTTTTCAACAGGATCTCACATTGTCAGTTTGAGAGCGGTTTGAGAATCGGATTTTCCTATCAAAAACTGTTAAGTACCTGTGAATTGAAAAACGAGATTCTACTTATACCACTCACACTTAAGGGGCAATGTGCCCTAAATTACAAATTTGTGTCAAAGGCGTCAATGCATAAATGTGTAATTTTACCAGTTTTATGTTGTGGAATGATCGCAATCACATGCTCTGCTGATTTAACCTGCCAGAACAGACCTACTGTATGCCCTCTCTTCTCCAACTATCTCCCAACGATTAGACATGGTATTTGCAAGGACTCCTTTTGCTAGGAGTCCTTGATTGTAAGCAAAGGGCTGATCAGGCACAGATCGATTATTTTTAATACTATATCAGATACGCATATAAAATATGTTTCATATTTGAGGGTTAAGCTACGTCATGGCGCGATTGCCTCGGACTCTCATATATGTGAATGTTCACTAAGAACTCGTCTACTTCTCAGCTACGGTAGTAAGCAGTTGAAATCCTCATTTCAAGAAAAATAACAGCAACAGTCCAGATATGCAAGCCCCTGGATTCCCTGGGTTGGGAGGCGGTAAAATGGATGATGCGAAGATGATCGAGGAGGTACCTCAAAGCTTCGGGAATATCAAACAGACTATCCATTACAACAGTGTTATGTATCATAGGTCCAAATGCAGCTGCGAGCACAGTACATTCAGGAGTTTTATCAAACAGTTCGTGACAAGTGGTGAGGTGATGTCTGCATGATGTAATCCATCCTCATCTTTTGACTAAATACCATGTCTTTACGAATCCGTTCACTGGAAAAAAATGCATGAAACTCCTGCACTACTCTGTATGCAGCTTCAAGATGTGTGTAGCTTACCCCGGCTCAAGTCTTGGTGGAAGTGAACAGAAGTGCCTATCAAGATGTATGGACCGCTACCAGGATGTAAGTTGGTGCTAACTCAGAATGTTCACAAGTTTAATGATCTTAATTATTTTTTCTCTCAGGCCACTAACATAGTCACCAAGGCAGTACTTGGCCAGCAGGCATAAATTCTGGTCTCTGAATCTTTCATCCGAAGACATTGGACATTTTTACAACAGACTTTACAAGCAGTAACTTACATTTACAATTAACTGTTTACATTAACATGCCTTCTGTTTACATGTGATGGTAAAGAGAACTAGGGTAGGTAGGATTATGTACAATCTCCACTGTTGGTACAGTACATGAGCCCCTGCTATCCAAACCATTGTAAAGCTATCTCCGCTTGACAAGCATTATCCAAAGATGATCTGTTCACATTTTTGAAAGATTAATATCGACATGGTAATCAGAACGACTCCTCTGTTCCTATTAGCGAACCATCTCAGCTGAGTACCTGGCAACAAGGCCATCATTATATCAAATTTACCTGGCTAGTGCCTCCTGGAGGGTTAGAAACCTTTGAAGAGTTGCGATCAGTGAGGAAATTTCCCACATTTTGCCCAGATGGCCGGGAGTAGTTGTTATTCATACTCTCCTGAGAGTTGGAGAGACTAAATATGTCAATTACAAATCATGGTTCAAGTTACAGATCTTTAACATCTGGTCAGCTTCAGTACTTGTGATTCTGAACTTATGTACTTCTGATTCTTTAAGATACTGCACACCTTTTTCAGACCATCATCTCCAAAAACGATCTGCAAAGAAATAGTCGAAATCAGCGGGCAACACAATTCTCGTTGATGTTGTTGGATATTTACCTGGGATCCTCCGCCAGGTGGAGCCAGAACTCGAGAGCTGTTGCGTTCAGTTAAAAAGTTCCCAACATTCTGTCCTGCAGGCCTCACATAGTTGTTCTACAAGGAGAATGTGCATAAATAAGGAAATTTTTAAGAAGAATCCTGTGACTAAGTTTGCACCTGCAATTTTCCTGAAGCAAGCTCTGAGGACGCTTGGCCGGCTACAACGACCACTGTTGCCATATCTCCACCATCCTCATTCTTTATAGCAAAATCACTGGAAGAAATCATGTGCTCTTTCAGTCTGTCACGAAGGGCTTCCTGTCCGCCAGCTGGACTCTGTCCTCGAGCTCGCAATTGCACCCGTAGATCTCTCAACGTAAGAGGCCGCAGCATGGAGTCTATCTCTGCTGGTGTCATTTCTTCACTACCTGTGTAAATAGTTTAAAAGTTAGCAAGCAAAACACATGTTTAAATCAAGAGAAGCCCTTACTCGCTTTATTTATACAGGATTGATGTCCAAAGGGCTACCAAGTGGGAATACAATTAAGCAGTTTAAACTTAACGCTACGTGGGCTTGCCGAGGATTCGGAGCTTTCCTTATCATTTTAAGAAGTGCCAACATTACATATGTAACAGATGTTTAGTCTGAGGCTTTTATCTATGGTCAAACAGGGAACTTTCTTGTGCACATCCCCCTCCCCGCCTTTTTGACACCAATACAATCACTAGGGCAGAGCTCACTGGCATCTACTTCGGTGTACATCACAACCTCATTGTACGCAAACCTTCATCTACTTCTACCGACCCTCCGCCTCCTTTTATTAAACTCGTCCCATCATCACGACCTCCTATTCTTAACTCAACTCCACAACCACAACACCCAGACCACATCACCATCTTCACAGACTCCCTTGTCTCTCTATATGCCATTAAACGTGCCTTATCCCAACATCCCATTACCCTCTCTGAGCACAAACATGCCCTTCTCCTTTTGGCTATACGCCATGTCATCATTCTGCTTATCCAAAAGGGTGCCTTTATTACAATACAAAAGGTGAAGTCACACATTGGTATCCATGGCAACGAACTTGCAGATTACAGAGCCAAACACGCCCTTAAACACCCCGCCACTTGTTCGCTCTCATCCCATCTCATTTCGAATCAACATTTTGCTTACCTCCCCGCATGGCCGCGAATTCTTTACTCCCCCGACATACAATACCACACCCCTTTCAATCACCTGATCATACTCTCACTGTATTATCCCCACACGAAATCACTCATCCCATCCCAGATTCCTTTCAATCACCTCATCATATTCTTAATGTATCCCCACATGATATCATTCCAACAATATCTTCCCACCCGCAGCCTCCCATCATTATTACTTCACCCACTACCTCTACCTCCGTTAGCTCATATATGACGACAAACCACCCCTCACTACCCTTAGAAGTGGTGAACCAATCCTTCACCTCTTCTCCTCCTTTCTGCCATAGTACCACCTCCATTGATTCGACCACAACTACGACCACAAACACTGCCCCCCAGCAAACCCGCTTTGCCTCCAACCTCACTGTGGCACTTAATTCATACCTCACTACTCACTGCCCCCATATCACTGATGGCCAAACTAACAGACCCTGTCCAACGTACACGCGCCTCTGGATCTTAGATCATCACATCCTTCCCATTTGTCGAACACTCCTATGGGACCTCATTATTCCTTTTTCGATTGTACGTAATATCTTGCACACCCACGCCAACCTGCTCTGGACATCAGCCTTAGCACTACGACATCATCGCCCTTACCATACAACACATACTACCATAACTAATGGATCTTGCCCCATCTGTTTATCCCCACATGATACCCCTGGCCACCTTTTCGGTGGTTGTACTCACCCTCACTTGAAGGCACTATACATCCTACGCCATAACCAGGCAGTATGCCGATTACAATCAACGCTCCGCAATGGCTTGTTAGAAGACTCTATTATGATCATGAATGCAAGTTCCACCACTCAACTTCCACCGCTGCCTCCCACAGAAATTTGATCCCCAAAAATTACGTCCAGATATCCTTCTCATTGAAGGCTTACGTCACTCACATTACAAACACCTCCTCTCTAATGGTCTCCTCTGCACCACACATCGCCACTACCATAAAAACATATCTACCCTCCAATCTACTTGTACACTCCACATCATTGAGGTGGGATATACTTCTGATACCTCATATTACCACACACTCACCCGCAAATCTAGTCAGCACCTTCTTCTCTGTCAAGTAAATACATTCAATGGTTGGCACCTTGCCCTCTCAGCCCGACATGACTCCTTTGACCTGCTCCGTCCGGTTTCTGTACCCTCTCCTCCAACTTTTCCACCCTTATGTCCCTCTGCACTATCTGACCCTCCTCCCTTTCCTTCCAGTACCATTGTTTTCCCACCTCCCCTCCTACCTCCTGATTCTTCTCCTTCGCACTTTACCCTTATACCATTCCCTTCCAGCTCCCCTACCGTCCATCTTATTCTCATTGGTGTCAGTGTTGCTTTATTTTATCCTCTCCCAACAAATTTATTACACCTCTTAGGCATCTCCATTCCTGATGCTCATAGGCTATACCGCTCTCGGACACGTCACTCCATTTTCTCTTTCTCCTGCATCCTTCGCATCCGTCGTAAACTAGAACAATCCTTTTCCCCTCCCATTCTTTCTTCATACTTTTGAACGGTGAGGCAGAGTTCTTCTGTCCACTACGTCAAGCTACGCTTCGGCGTTCTATCATTATTATTATTTATTCAGTTTGGGAAGTCACAATTCTAGCTTTTGCACGCACGGCTATTTGGTAACAAAATCGCATCGTTAAGAAACAATTGCATTATTTACAATCGACTGGTAACGGGCGAAGTTGTGCCAGGATCAGATCAAGTAAGACCATGCTGGCACGCTGACACGCTGTCATGCTGTCACAATTAAAGACCACTTAGCTTAATGCCCCTGGTTCGGCGCTCAAGAGAATGCTGCAGCTGTTGGGGCGGCTTGTGTTTTAGGTTTTACTGAAGCTGTCTTCTGGCCTGATATTGCAGAACTATTAACAACTTTGTTAGCTGTGACTCCATTTGTCGCTCCCAATGCTGGGACAGCTACTTTGCCAGACGATGCCTTAGGGCCAGCATTATTAGACTTTGTCCCTACACCGTTGGTCCCTGTCTCTTTATTGGATGCCTGCGCTTGAGCCTTAGCCATTAATAGGTGTTTTCGTGCCACCTCTTTAGCAATCTCCTGGTCCTTCCTGAATACTTCCAATTCGGACATCTTTCTCTCCTTGATCGAATCAATTTCTGTACAAGGAGTAACAGAAATTGAAAACATGATGTGGGAACATAAATTCTACATGATTTTGGGTGAATTACCTTCATCTTTGAATTGATCATCGATAATAAGCTTTGATGACTTTTTCTTAGAGGCAGCTGTAGATGAGGTGTCTTTGGGTGGGAACATTTTTTCATAGAGCTCACACCATTCCTGGAAATTGATCAGTCCCAGGGTAAGGGAGGTTTGAGGTTCATCATACACATACTACTAAACCCTAAACCTTGAGGTTCATCATACACATACTACTAAACCCTAAACCTTGCGGTTCATCATACACATACTACTAAACCCTAAATATAACGGGTCAGACATGTCTCATCTCTGAGATTCAGATATCTGGCAATCAATTACTCTAAAGTTTATGGTGGAAAGCATCAGGTTGCAGATGCCCCCAAATCATCATCCAACAAGAGTATATTACCTGCAGTCCAGCTGCTACATTGTCATCTACTGCTCCCTTGGGCCTGCCAATGTCACTGAATTTGTCCGAACCAGCCAGGATCATGAGGGGTAGCTGATGGTCCAACTGAGGCGTCTTCAAGGTTCTGATACAAGAAGTAACAGCATATTGGCAAACAAGGCAAGCACTGCGTTATTGCACTAAAAGTAGCGAAGTCCGTAGCATATGTAATGCTCATGCTGCTAAATACACTGACTCACGGCTTCTTGTCAAGGCCTGTAAAGATGAGGTGATTCATGAGTTTCGTGAAGCTGTCCAAACAGGTTTTGTCCTGTGAGCTGCTTCTGCCTTCCGCGTTGGCATGGAGGTTGCTCATGTACATCAAGTGCGCACCATTGGCATGAGCCAGGAACCTATAAAAGCACACAGATTTCTTGTTGTTAGGAGGTCCTAAGTAACATACGCATGTAATAAGAGGTCCTATGTAACATACGCTTGTAATAAGGGTCATGATAAGGGACACCTCACCTCAACGTCCTTGCTACAACTTTCTTCATCTCAGGGTCCATTTCAGAAAGCATGTCATACTTTGTTGCGGCAAGAACCAATGAAATCCCAGAATGATACACCAAGTCCTGAAGCATACAAATATGCCTATATCAGCACAATGACCATAAGAGGAGGTAAAATCGTTGAGCAGTGCAACATGCCCTTCTTGCCTTGTCTCTGTGCTCTTTCCCAAAAAGCTTATTTTTTGCTCTGTCCTTCAGTTTTTCAGGGAGATCAAAGCCTCTTTTGGCGAACTTTTCGTATGCAGACCCCAGCCTCTTCTTTACCTGCGCTCTCAAGATATATAAGAAACAAGTGCTAGACCATTACAAAGTGTATACCACGTACCTGGTCTATCCAGTACAGCGCCGTTGACAGGACTGATGATGGATCTGACAGGTCTATCACAACTACCACCACAGCTGTAGAAAGCTGCAGTCAAAATTAATCAAGATGTAGAAGACTTCATTAAAAAAGGAGTCACAGGAGGTATCCAAATGTCTACTCATAACTCTCAACAGTCAGCAACGTGCCAAGTACCTGCTTTGCAGTTAAAAACATTTGATCGCCCTTTGAAATTTCCTCAGCAAACTCTTGACTTCCCCCAACCTCCCAAATATGGGCCAAGTCTTTTCGCTCATGATCATAGCTCGATGGTTTTCTAGCATAAGTGTACTCTAAACCTTCTGATGGTTTGGGTATCTCAAGCTGTGAAAAAGAGGCCTGGTCAACATATCAGACTTTGCCACAGCTTAGGCAAGGAGTTTGTATTAGTGATTCTAAGGTATTCTTCTCTAAAGCTCACTCTGTTAGGGTACAGGAACCGATTTATGAGGGTGCTTTTCCCAGAGTTTCGTGGTCCAACAAAGAAGACATAGGCATCCCCTTTGCTTTCTGCAACAGTAAAAATGAAAGCTTCTGAAATCAGTCAGTACATTGCATCAGAAGACTAAAACACTCTCACCAGGCTTCCTAGCCTTCTCATTGTTTTGCTCTATTAACTTGGCCCATATACTGCAACAAGTTCGAGAACAAGTTACATCAAAGTATTAAATCAGATACAACGTACACATTACCATCCAGGCGTCCGTATGGAAGATTGCATGTTCAAAATTGAGACCCCAGAGACATAACACGGGGTGAAGTAAACATCAAGGAGTTTCAACTCGCTGTAATAAAGGCATCAAAATCCCGATATGAGGATAATCCTTGTAAAGGAACAAAGCCGCGGTACACGAGTCACCCCTGTGCTATTAAAGAGTCTGTCGAAATTTGAGATCAATGACCCCACAAATGTAAAATGATTAAGTATCCATTTTGGTAAGTTCGGAATTATGCGGTACAAAAACAACTTTGATCTAGCTTTAAGTGCCTATTCTGTAAAAAACGCATAGTCTCCTCATGATCCCCTAGCACTTTTAGTGTTCACCATTGTGGTATCAGGAATTGATTGTCAGAAATGGAGGATCCGACGAGGGCTGCATCCCCAGCGCGTTCTGTCATGTCTGTATCATCCGTATCTGAGGTACGTCTCATGTTTGCTCTATCTGTAATTGCTGACATCATGGTGCCTCCTACTCAAAAACAGAGGTCTAAAGTTCCAGCAAGTTTAGCAAGCAAGTCAAAGCCTGAACTTGAAATCTTTGCTTTGGACCTGTTGAAAAAGTTAAAGCTCAGAGACAAAAAGATCGAAGGTGTGTCCTCTATAGGTACCAGGCTAGAGGAAGTTGTCATCTTGATGTAACTTTTCCATACTAATTTGTCTCCCCTAAATCAAATGTAGTTTTCACCCTTCCTATACCTTGACTATTTGCTCTGCAGATCTGAGTCAAGCAGCCTTGAACTCTCCTAACAAGCAGACAACTAGTAACAGTAATCTTCATGTAGTACAGAGAGACATCTTCGTCAAGGACGTTGACTCTCATGATTTGAGCTCGAGGCTGAAGGTGAATTTTTTGCATCTTAAAAGTCCTGTTACTTGCATTATATATGTCAATAGAGTCGAAAGTGAATTATACATTGTGTTTATGTTGAGGATAACCTTCATAATCCAATATTTGTTTTATTAGGAGTCCGAAGAAGCCCTGAGGGTGGCTGAAGGTCAGATCAAGACGCTTGTTGATGCTATGAGAGAGGATGCCTTAATCAAGGGCGCACAAATTGAGAGCTCAATGAAAGTAGGTTAAATCTGTTACTGCTGATGAAATAGCACATGTCAACAGCGGCCCACCAGTCTTGCTGCATAGTCACATTGCAATGCCAACTATCTGGCGCCCATCAGCCTCTCTGTTTCATAGCCACTTGCCTGCTCCTCACAGCCTGAGTAATCAACTGGGCCTGAATATAACAAGGCTACGGCTCAGATTGTCTTGCCAATAACCAGGGAATAAATCCCTGTGACTACCTCATTCATTATGCTTCAGCACCGCTGATGATGCCCACTTGCTGCTATGTCTTCAGCAACGCTGATGATGATGCCCACTTGTTGCTATGTCATCAGCACCGCTGATGATGCCCACTTGCTGCTATGTCTTCAGCACCGCTGATGATGATGCCCACTTGCTGCTATGTCTTCAGCACCGCTGATGTACTACGGGTGAACGACGATACAGTAGTCGTGGCGACTACTACGGGTGAACGACAATACAGTTCAGCACCGCTGATGATGCCCACTTGCTGCTATGTCTTCAGCACCGCTGATGATGATGCCCACTTGCTGCTATGTCTTCAGCACCGCTGATGATGCCCACTTGCTGCTATGTCTTCAGCACCGCTGATGATGATGCCCACTTGCTGCTATGTCTTCAGCACCGCTGATGATGCCCACTTGCTGCTATGTCTTCAGCACCGCTGATGATGCCCACTTGCTGCTATGTCTTCAGGAGCTTTTAGAGTCTCGCAAGGCTTTGGAAGCAAGCCAGGCGTATGTAACTGAGCTCAAGGAAAAAGAAGTGCTTTATCAGCAGCAGATACTATCATTGAAGGAAGCTGTGAAGGACGCCGCTGCTGAGAAGGAGGTAAGTGATAAATTATATGACTTATATATATTGCAGGTAATAAATGCAGCATAATTTTTAAGCTTGTAAGGAGCGCAGAGCTTTAACTGACTCTGCAAGTGCATGTTGTCCAAGAATGGAAGGATTCTCTACATGCTCATTATGGTCATGTTAACCCACTTTGAATCAGGCTGCCTTCGCTGTCCTGGGAGAGCGAAAGGAGGAGATTACTGAGCTTGCGTACCAACTAAAGTTGGCTGATGACGCTAAGGACAAGTTGCTCGCAGAGATTGATGCCAATAGTAAGGCGACATCTGAGAGTGAGCTTAAGGTGTGGAGTGCTGAGATAGAGCCAAGAGATACATTGATACGTCAGCTGGAGGCCTCTTTGAAGGAGAATGAGAAAAGGGTCCACGATTTGGTAGAAGAGCATGAGGTTCAAATTACACAATTTGAGCTGAAGCTTCAGCATTTCAACAATGATATACCATATGACAGTACTGAGGAGCAGATGACGAGTGCTGCGGGCCAGAGCGGCAGAGATGGGGTAGTTGAGGATGTTGGATCAATCGCATGTGTTAACTCTACTCATGAATCCACAATTGCTACATCTCTTCCAGACCTTATTGCCAGCCATCATGACAGCAGGTCGGTCTGATATTGCCTTGTTAGTAAGTGTTCTGCTGCATGTGTCATGGTATGACTTGTTATGTATTTGATTTTGATTACCTTCTTGTTCTTTCAGAACTACATCCTTTATTCTTGTGCACTTCATTTACTTCATTCCTGAATTATTCCTGCCTTTCTTACCCTATATATGTATATGCACTGTATGAACTGCAGGATTATTGCAGATTGCAGTCCAAATAGTGCAGATTATTGCGCATTGAGTGAAGTTTTCTCAGACCATGTGAGTACTGCAGTCTGTAGTCTGCAAAGGATTATATGAGTCTTAACTGCAACCTGCTGTTTGCAGGCTGTAATCTTGCGCTGCTATCTGTCAGTTTATTTCCTGCTACCGTCGCAAGCATCAGGGATATCTGCTTGATTCTTATTCAATCCTGAGCAGCTAGTAGCCTGGATACTTGTTGACAGGCTGTGACTTTCATATATTCAGTAGGCTGATGTATGATGTTCACTTTCTCTCCTTTTGAATCCACAGTTGGATTTTATGACAGATAGGTTGCGCAACATGTTGACCGTGGAGCCACTAGACATGACGGACATAATCAAGGAGTTGCGTAACGCATCTCAGGCTATCCAAGCCCAGCAAACACTTTCAGGGGCAGAGCTGGGTCTGTTGAAGCAAGAGGTGAAGGGATTACAATGGCAGCTGGAAGAAAGCAGGGCTGAGTGTGAGGAGCTGGGTGCAGAGGTAATATGGATGATGTTTAGTATAATAACTGCAGCAGGCTTGATAGTATCAGATCATGACAGGCTACTACATTCATAATATGCAAACCATTACAGCTCTGTTTACTTATCAGGCGGTAAAGAATCATGTGTGCTGTTGCTGATTTACTAGTACTGCGTGTACTGCTTTGGTCCTGATTTGTTTTGTCACTCCATGTTGTCGCTTCATGCATGTTCCTCTGCTGCTGAACCTTTGTACACGAATAACTGCTGAAACCACCTGTTTCTTTGCTGCGCGTTTATTCAAATCAGATTGAAGAAATTCTCTTCAAGAAAGGTTCTCATTCCCAGAAGGTCCTTCATGTTGCTGGGAACTCAGATGAGTCCAGTCGCAATGATGCTACATTATCTGCCTCATCAGATGTACTTTGTGACCAAGGTGTGGGGCAGAGCAAGATTCTGGAGCTTGAAACAGACTGCCTGAAATGGAAGGATGAAGCTTGTAATGCTCATGACAAGATTCTGGAGCTTGAAACAGACTGCCTGAAATGGAAGGATGAAGCTTTTAATGCTCATGACAAGGTTCTGGGGCTTGAAACAAACTGCCTGAAATGGAAGGAGGAAGCTGCTACTGCTCATGGCAAGGTGGCTGAGGTTGAATCAGACTGTCTGAGATGGAAGGAGGAAGCTGTTACTGCTTATGGCAAGGTTGCTGAGCTTGAATCAGAATGCCTGAGATGGAAGGAGGAAGCTGCTACTGCTAAGGGAGAGATCAATGCACTGAGGCTTAATCTTGCTGCGATTTCCAAGGAGGTGGAGGATCTGAAGAGTGTTGAGTTGCAGCAGCGCTTAAGAGGTGTTAGCATCACCACTGATGATGATGCTGGTCCTGCTGATGCTGCAGTCATCAAGCAGGTGAGGCATTGCACTTATTACTATGCTAGCCAGACCTACGACTAATAAGAATGTATTATTCATGCTTATTGGCTACGAAAGTTGTATTGCTGTGAGTATAACGATGCATAAAGACTGAACATGATGATGCATGTTAGAATGCTTTACTGCTTGTAGGAATCATCCACGGCAGTTGAAGACAGGGGTCATCATGATGTCATCATCAGCAAGCTCTCTAAGGAACTATCAGAAGCTAAAAAGAAGCTGGTGATCCTGGCAAAGAAGAGGGCTGCCGAACAAGAGTTTGCTCAAAGAGAGTTAGAATCAAAGGCTGGAGACATTGCTGTAAAGGCTGCAGACATTGCCTCCAAATCTGCTCTTATTCATGATCTTCAGTCCGCTCTGGCACTTGCTAAGGTAGGTTTGTCATTGTCATGAGGTGCAGTAATGAGATGATGTTCGTTTTGACATTATTTTGTTATAATCAAGAGCCTTAAGAGCCATAACTGTGATCAATGAAGTGTAGTGTTCATTTTCTGTGCATCAGTAATACCAATGTTTCAACTATTATTTAACAAGCAGCGATCTTTGGAACCTGCTAGACATTTTGTCATTGAGGCTTAATGATAATCTGCTCCCTGCTGCCTTCATGTACTTCATGATCTGCTCCCTGCTGCCTTCATGTACTTCATGATCTGCTCCCTGCTGCCTTCATGTACTTCATGATCTGCTCCCTGCTGCCTTCATGTACTTCATGATCTGCTCCCTGCTGCCTTCATGTACTTCATGATCTGCTCCCTGCTGCCTTCATGTACTTCATGATCTGCTCCCTGCTGCCTTCATGTACTTCATGATCTGCTCCCTGCTGCCTTCATGTACTTCATGATCTGCTCCTGCTG
>BEGY01000065.1:12852-32262 GCA_002335675.1 Chlamydomonas eustigma | reverse complement strand
TTCATGTACTTCATGATCTGCTCCCTGCTGCCTTCATGTACTTCATGATCTGCTCCCTCCTGCCTTCATGTACTTCATGATCTGATCCCTCCTGCCTTCATGTACTTCATGATCTGCTCCCTCCTGCCTTCATGTACTTCATGATCTGCTCCCTGCTGCCTTCATGTACTTCATGATCTGCTCCCTGCTGCCTTCATGTACTTCTTGATCTGCTCCCTGTTGCCTTCATGTACTTTATGATCTGCTCCCTGCTGCCTTCATGTACTTCATGATCTGCTCCCTGCTGCCTTCATGTACTTCATGATCTGTTCCCTGCTGCCTTCATGTACTTCATGATCTGTTCCCTGCTGCCTAGTCATGTACTTCATGATCTGCTCCCTGCTGCCTTCATGTACTTCATGATCTGTTCCCTGCTGCCTTCATGTACTTCATGATCTGCTCCCTGCTGCCTTCATGTACTTCATGATCTGCTCCCTGCTGTCTTCATGTACTTCATGATCTGCTCCCTGCTGCCTTCATGTACTTCATGATCTGATCCCTGCTGNCCTTCATGTACTTCATGATCTGCTCCCTGCTGCCTTCATGTACTTCATGATCTGCTCCCTGCTGCTCAATGGATGCTACAAGTCTGGAGCTTACCTGCTCTTATGGAATGCTCTCTTTTAATCATCACTCCTCTACTTCGCAATGATGTTTTAGGCTCAGGCCTCAGAGTCTGCTCTGGTGAGCAAAGATCGGTCTGAGCTGTTAAGTGTTTTGTCGTCCAAGGAACAGGAGATCCACAGCCAGCATGCAGAGTTAAAAGCAGCCCAGAGGGATCTGATACATTGTCAGGACAAGCTGGCAGAGATAAAGATTTGGGCGGCTGGGCAGGACACTGCTGCTCAAGCTGCACTGGCTAGTGCCGAGAATGAGACAAAGCGTGTGAAGGTTTGTTCAAACTGTCTTGTTTGATACATGTGATCGTTTGAGCAGGATAAATGAGCGGCCGTGTGCCTCATGTTAGGCCCCACGACAATAATGATGCTCAATATTTTTTGAAGGTCAAGTCTTGGTAAATTGATGATGTCGTGGAAGCTCCTTTTCTGTATTTTGCATTTTTAGTCTTTCTTGTTAATATGTAGGTGGAGATGGAGAAGGCTTTATCAAGTGTGGAAAGTAACCTACAGCAAAAGGACTTGGAATGTGAACGCCTGACTCTGATGAATAGCAAATTGAGCTGCGAATTAGAAGAGCTGAGGATAAGGTGATGAAGATTTCTCACATGATAATTAATGCAATGATTTTCATCAAACATGATTTTTGATAGTAGCATATTATGTGCCAAGACGTGTTACAACTTGTGCTTTCATTTGCTGCTTCTACTGCTACTTATTCTGCATTCATTATATAAGTGGTTAATAACGATTTAGCGCCTCAGCACATACCTGATGTGTTTTTTTCCAGCTGCAGATCATCATATTATGGGCCTTGTTTTTGTTACTTTTGTAATGTTTTGCTGCCGCCATATCAGGTATGAGAGCACTCAAAATGGGGCCAGCTCAGAGGCGCAGGCTGTAAGGAGAGAGCTTGAAACTGCCCAAAATGAACTTTTGTCTGTGAGTAAGACCCTTATTGACTATGCTATTATCTTTTAAGGGTACTACCTGTTATTATGTTGAAAGTGTCGTTTCTGTAATTTCTACCATTATTGGACTGGTTCTTTTCATCATTGAGGAACCATATATAAAGCTCTGCTGTCTTCATAATCTTTGTTTGGGGGACTGGTTATTATCATTTCATTAGCTGCTTAGTTATTCCCATTGCTGATTCACGACAAGGTCCGTAAGGAATATGATTCTGAGAAATTGAAGCTGACAAAGGCTTTGGAGGATGCTAAGAAGAGAATAGTCAAAGCAACAAAGGGACAGCATGCTGCTGAGATGGCACTGGCAGAGGTAATACTACCACTGCACTAAATGTCTAAAGCTTATTATTCATTACGTAATACTAGAAAACCAATTTAGGACAAAGCATGCAGAATATTTTTGAGGTTTTGAGTGATCGTGGCTGTGTTTAGTCATATTATGGGTCGTTGTTTAATTGCCAAAACCAGGCCCGAGGCAGATCTGAGTCAGAGCGTCACAGACTTCAACTGGAGGCCGCCTTGGCTCAGCAGGCTGTGGAGACTAGTCGAAGAGAGATTGAGAAGCTGGAAGCTGAACTGAAGGAGTACAAAGCAAGAGCTCAGGTAATGATTGGACTTGAAGCTGAATTGAATGAGTAGAAGGAGGGAGTGAAAACAAGAGCTGGGATTATGGTTTGAATATAACTGTTAGCGGTATGACAACTAAGTTAACTGCTAGTAACTCAAGCACATGAACGACTGCATTGCTGAACGCTCATACAGCTGTACAGCCGCTCATACAGCCGTTGAGAGATTTTATGGTATTAGGTCCGTTCTGCTCATTATGATCAGATATGATCAGATGCGTCTTCTAATAATGCTTGCTGCAGGTGAAAGGTTTGTTAATAAGTTGTGAATAAAGCACAGCTGCATGGCAGTGTCCAGCAGCAGGGACAAAGTAGTCGTTGGAGCATAATCTGCGAGCTTTTACATATCGTACATCACATTATATTGATATAGTTATATTTTCTTCATCTCTCTACGGCTAGGCTTTGCTCAAGGCTAAAGATGCTGAGATCCGTTCTGTACGGGATTTGGCTACTGCTGGCATGGTACCAGCTGAGGTACAGATGAAGCACATAAATAACCCAAGACCAGAAGCAGAGTAGTGCGGTCTTATTGATATTAGTAGTGCGGTCTTATTGATATTAGTAGTGCGGTCTTATTGATATTAGTAGTGCTGCCGCTATAAAACCCACCTTGCTTATTTCGTTTGCTAATAAGTTTGAAGTTCCTCAAATAAAACTTACCTGCAAGTATAGTACTTCATGCTGCAGCAAATAAGACAGTAAATGCAGTCATGATTATCCGGTAACTAGTAACTTGGCCTCATCTTAATATTGGAATCCAGGAGCTTGAGACCTTGACATTGCAACTGTCTGATTCTGAATATGCTTTGAGAGAGGCTGAACGGGAGAGATTCGAAGAGAGTTCTCGCATGAATGCCGAGCTTGAGAATTTGAAGTGTCAATTGCAATTGCAGGTCATCACTAGCAGAACACACCTTCTAAGGTTCTTTAGTAATACCGCTAGTAGTACGACAGGTCATCAATTTTTGGTAGCATAATATCAATGATTACTGACAATGTGTTCATCATGTAGTAAAATGTCATCATCATTATAAATTTGCGATTTGCATGGTACTACTACAACTATGTATAATGAAAGGAATTAGAGTAATTATTAGTTGTTGTCAATTATGTACTAGTACCATCAATATTATGTCTTAATTGCAATTGTTATTTGCAGTCCTTGAATAAGACGATAGTTTATTGTACTTGGATGATCTCATGATAGGTTTCGCAGCTGGAGAGTCGTGTGGAGTATTTTCAAAACCTTAGCACAGAGGCTCAGAAAGCGGCTGAAGATTGGCGATTCAAGTAAGGTTATCATAATAAGAGACCGCCGCTAGTATGCTCATTTGTTTTCCAGGTAAATTTGTAACTGTTTGAGCTGTTGTGATATGCGGCATGGCCAAATAGTAATTAGTTAATGTATTTGCTGTTGTACAGCTGTGANCATGCACTGCATGCTACCCCTGTTATTTATACTGTATGACATGATGTGTACTTTGCTGTATGATGATAAATTCTGCCTTCGTCATGATCTAGTGGCTGGTTCTTCTTTTATTACCACCATATTATTGGAACTAAGCAAGAGCTTGTCTCTGGGAGATATTTATTCCTCATATTTTGTTTTCATGTCTAGAATTATGAATGTTGATTGAGTCATAATGTAAGTCAAGTAATACTGTGATGACTCTGTAGTGTGATGATAACGAAGCATGACGAAGGTTAATTAAATGCACTGCTTCATCGTAATGTTTGATGTGCATCCAGATGATGTGACAGCCTGCATATTATGGACTCACTGCCTCAACATATTTGATGTGCATCCAGATGATGTGACAGCCTGCATATTATGGACTCACTGCCTCAACATAATGTTTGCTGTGCATCCAGATGATGTGACAGCCTGCATATTATGGACTCACTGCCTCAACATATTTGATGTGCATCCAGATGATGTGACAGCCTGCATATTATGGACTCACTGCCTCAACATNATGTTTGCTGTGCATCCAGATGTGACAATCTTGAGTCACGCCTTCAGCATGTCTTCACTTCACAAAATGAGGTACTATCTATGTCCAGCGGAGAGGCCGCCGCCGCTACTGCTGCTGCGACTGCTGCCACTCATCAAGCTCAAACTACAGCAGCTCTGATTCAACTGTCTTCTGAGCTGGAGGATCTCAGAGTCAATTATGCTACATTAAAGGACTCCAGCGAAGCTATGCTTGAGCAGAAAGATGATGAGGTATGCTATTAGATCCTTGTAGCAGTCCGGCTGCTTGTTATGACTACAGCTGTCAGTGTTGCTGCTTTGTTAGTTAGTTACTAGAGCTTATTTACGGACAACACATTTACGACTACAGGAGCAGGTTATGTTTGTACAGGCCTACAATATCTACAATAAAGTGATGAAAGTCCTTCTACTACATCTTGTAACATGATAATGAATGATTCTTCATGAGGAGTTCTCAGTTCCCAAAAAATGATTGGATAGTTTGCTATATAGTTTTACTAGATAGTTTGCTATCTGTAGTGTCTACTGTTTGATGATGGAGTGGATGGAATCATGTCATTATTCTGGTGGATGGAGCATAAAGACTACATCAGAACTTTTTATTACAGTAGAGTAGTTTTTAAATGTGGCCTCAACTGTTCTTTATTTTTTGATTTCAGATTCTTAAGCTTGTACGGCAGTGCGCCCTCCTGCAAGAACAAGTGCATTTGCAGAAGCAGAGACATGCGTCGTCATCAGACCTTGCCAACAAACCCACATATCATCATCATTCCTCTGATCAAAGCAGCAGCAGTGTGGATGTTACTGGAGGCATCACTAAGACCGCCTGCTCATCATCTCCCGCTACCACATCACCACCACCTGCTGCTGTTCATACTATTACACCGCCAACAGCAGGTAATGCAGCAGTGGACAGTAATGGGTATGCTAATAGAAGTGCAGTACTACTACAAGGACAGGGGATCTCAGGTGACACTTCCTCTGCTGATAATACGGATAATGCCGCATTGTCTCAAGTGCCTAGTGACTATCATCAGCATGTGCGGATCATTACGCCTTCTGGGCGGAACTGCGACCGTGAATCTGGTGCAGCAACAATGCCAAATAAAGGTATAGTAGTAAGTATGTTTTCAAGCTTATTTGCAAGTATGATTGTCGAGTCGTGTGCAGGTGAAGTGCATAGTGTTTAACAGCGAATACTTATGTTGTTTGCTGTGCCGCAGTTGTTATTGTTGCTAGTGTACATCGTATTGCCTGCTTTGTAATTACACCATTATGATGTATGTGGTGATAGAGTAATAAGACAGCCATATGGTACAAACATCATCATGAGGTGAGTAATTTGGTAAGTTTGTATGTTTTGTGATTTGTGGTCATCATGCCGCTTTGCTTCATGTCATTGTTGTACAGGGCTTTCCTTGGATGATTTGATTGAGCCATCAAATGTCGATTTGGCAAGAGCCGCTGGTCATCCTTATAATAATCTTGCTGATGTTGCAGTATCAGCAAACCAGCATGACCATCATCAGTATGCAGGCGTTGGACAAGCCAACAGTGATGTTCCTTCGTTTGAGAACTTGTTTGGATTGTTTCCAAACATTGGGCATATCAGCAGCAGTAGTAATCATGATTACCTGGAAGACCGTGTGTATTACGATGAGGGTGTGACGGCTAGGGGTAGTATTATGACATCAGTGCCACAGGCGAATCCCATTCCTGTAGATAGTCTTGATAGCGGTGTCGCTCAGTCTCAGCTATCTCAGCATCCATCATCAAGCTACTTGCTGGTTGAAACAGACACCTTCCAGACTGGAGCAGGTGTAGCAGGTAGCCCTCGTAACAAAACTACTGCGGCTGGCCTACTTTCTGGTGTTGAGAGTCAGCATGGACATTTCGGACATTATGACCACCGGCCTTCCGCTAGCCCATCTACTGCTGGCCTTGCTGGCGGTAACGGGCGGCCGATAGACAGTAGTAGACCAACAAGAATGATCTCTGTAGAGGTTCTGAAGAAAGAGTTATTAGAGTGCCTGGGGACTANGGCGGATGAGGTGTTTAGACTGCAGACAGGAGTCCTTATTCCTGCTTCTTCTTCCAGGAATTTGTCTTTTGAAACTAGTCTCAATCTGCAGTCCGCTGACTCTTTTCCACCTCGACATCCTTCAGTTTCTGGAGATGTTTCTTTTGACTTGAATCTGAATGGCGAGATCAGGGAGATTTTGGATAGAATTAAAGACATCCTTGTGCGCAACAAGCATCTTGAATCAGAAGTTCAAGAATATGAAAAAGAGGTGTGCAAACTAGTGCAGCATGGCATCTGCTTATGTTAAGACTCTGCCGCTGTGGACAGTAGTATGTGTAGGTTGATTGGTTTATTTTTTAACTATATGTGATTAGTCGAATATCTACTCCAAAGTAGTACAATACATTTGCCAGGGTCTTCTCCTATCATGTCAGGTGGCTTTGAGAGAAGAAATGGAGGTGGCCCTAAAGGAGAGTCTCCGAGAAGCTGAGAGGGTTGGAATAAGGTTGCATCGCAATGATACTGACATTGAGTATCTCAAGAACACTCTTTTAAAGATGTATCGGACTGGGGAAGCAGAAAACTTGTTGCCTGTTTTTGCCACAATTCTGGTGTTCAGGTGAATCACTACGACTTGATAATTAGGTTGCAGATTATTCTTGTTGTTGTACTTCGTCAAAGATATGAAGCGTTATCATTATGCAGATTCTTGTTGTGCTTAAAAGTAATAATACAGCAGTGAGGATAATTTGACAAACCTAGTTGATCATTATAACTGTTATAAGTGTGCATGGCCTTTTTTTAATACAGAAGAATGGGCTGAAAACTAAGAAAACTCTTGATAGTACTTGTGATAATAAGGGCTGATAGAAATATATGAAATCCTTGGCATGCATGTTTCTTCACTGCCTACACAGCCCTGAAGAGTTACAAAGCTGCAGAGATGGGTTAAAAGCTATCCAAGAGGGTCAAGTCCCTCTTCCAGGAGCAGCTGCTGCCGTGGATGCAAGTTTTAGTGGGGCCGCAAATGTCTTCAACTCATTGACAAATTGGGCATCATGGACTTCCACCATTTGATGTCTTTGCACATATTAGTTCGCGTTTAATTATTCTAGCAGCATATACTCTTGTAATCGTGTCACAGCGTATGACTGATTTGACGTGTGACTGAACTTTATGAGTAGGTAGAGTAGGATAGGCACATGCGAGTACCTCACTTTTGTGGTCCCCCGTACATCTGACAACTTAGGCACTAGACTAAGGCATTCTGCCTTCTTTTTCTTCTTGCCTTTCCTTTCCTTTCTTCTTGGTCTTAATCTGGGCCAATAATCTAGTTCGGGTATCAGGTTTAGGGTTTAGTCAAAACCACCTGCATGACATTAATGACATTTCAGGGTGTGATGTATTCACATGTAATGATCAGCTAGAAGCTTATCTGGTGTTAAACTGAGGAGTATCTCAAGAAAAAGTGTCTGAATTGCACAGTGCACCTGTTTGCATAATGTTAGTTAACATGCAGGTATGCTCATGTCATCATTTTGATGCCTTGTTCAGAATGAAACATCTTTACATCATGTCATTTGGTTGCCTATGTGAAAATATTTGGGGCTGACAGAACCACAGCAACAACACTAGGTGCACACACCCAGGAGTTTGGTGCTGCCATGGCATCCAGAATGTGAAAGGTCACAAAGTACACAAAGCAATTGAACAAGAATGTGCATCATTCATCACTGATAACTACGAACCGCAAATACATGTTTTGCAATTGAGTTTAACTCATTCAAATGATGTTAATGGCCTTCACTGTTTTCACTTGACTTTGCCTACTTTGCCTTGCAAAGAGCACTTGTTTGCATGTTAGCATTTTTCATTTTCACAAGGCATCAAAATGATGACATTAGCATACCTAATAAAATACCTACTGTTATTGAATAAAATAAGCTATTATTTTGCTCTGACGGCTTGAGTCGTTACTGGTTGATTTGAAAGACTTGCTTGCAAATGCGTACATATGTCTAAATATATTATGTCCATGCAGCGCCTATCTCTTCACGGATCGCTGCTCTCCATGGATCGTCATGTGAAAGGGATGATGGCAGTTAAGACGATAATGGTAGAGGCAGCTAGGCGAGCTGTGCTAGCGTGCGGTCCATCAGTCGTTGTAAAGCTTTAAATTGATAACTGCAATACGAAATATGCCTTTTGTATGATGAAAAGTCGCCAAGGACGTCATTGCCCATGCTCACAAAAGACGTTGGAGGATGAAGGAAGCATTCCATGGACGTCCTATTTTCGAGAGGAGCTCGCACACAGATAATAGACAAGGAAAGAGGAATCATGCACAGTGTACGTTACAGCAATAATATGCAACAGTCAATACCTACTAGAAGTATTGCAAGATGCCATACCAATTGCGCAAGCTCTAATCTTTAGGTGTGTACCAAGCTCTTGGATATGAAGATGTGAAGGTGCTGGTCTCATTCTACAAAAGATAGTGCAGGGACCGCATGCGCAAGCAAAAAATACCGGGCAGCCCTTAAGTTCCCTGATCTAGTATTAGGGATGAACTGCTTAGAGTCATTCAAGAGATCACTGGTTTTTGGATCAGGTGCGCGCCATGCCTTATTTTTATTACATCTCAAATCTCCAGCTGCAGTTTTAAGGAGCATTGGATAAATTTCTAATATCCCATTTTATTGTCTCATTGCAGAAGAACTTGACATCTAGGGTTTAGGGTTTCATCTTGGAAGGAGATGACATGCAAGAAAATCTTGCAATTTATTAAAAATGTATGCGTCCAAGCGTAAAAGGAATCAAGACCTTACTAATGAAGGCACCCCTGATGTGATAACCCCAGATGGACCAGCACTCCTGATGTGATAACCCCAGATGGACCAGCACTCCTGATGTGATAACCCCAGATGGACCAGCACTCCTGATGTGATAACCCCAGATGGACCAGTACCATGATACTTGCAGCTGAGGGGGACGGCTTAGCTCTTGGTACTCTTGGTAAGTATGTTTGCTCTCGATCATCCATGCTTTTTGTCACAGAAACCCCTGATGCAATTGTAGCAAAGATATATGCAGAGGTGTGGAAGAGGGCTCAGCAGGTCCTGAGTTTGTTTGCACTCCTTTGATGCTTACTGTCACAGGTCGTACCTCCGATAGGCCTGTAGATATGATATCTACCGCTGGCAGAGAGGGCTCAGCCCCTGCTGAGTTTGTTTGCACTTCACCAGCGCGTACTATCACAGCTGAGGAAGAAGATTCCGCTCTGGGTGAGTTTGTTAGTATTGTTAGCCCTCCATCATCCATGCTTCCTGTCACAGGGTTTAGGGTTTAAACCTAAACCCTAAACCCTTCCTGTCACAAGTACCCTAGAAGGACCTGTAGCCAAGATATTTGTGGATGAAGGCTCAGCTGCTAATGAGGTTGATTGCAAACCATCGATGCTCATTGTCTCAGGTACCTGTCATGGACCTGTGGCCATGATGTCTGCAACTGAGGGGGAGGGCTCAGCTCCTGCTGTGTGTTTTTTCCCTTCACCAGTGCGTACTTTCACAGTTACCCCAGATTGGCTTGGAGCCATGATATCTGCAACTGTTGGGGAAGGGAAAAGGGTTTAAATCAAACTTTGCAACATTTGTTTTGATTGGATTGCATCTCTAATAGTTGAGGAATGATGTTATATTAATTATCAGAAGTAAGAATCATGTTATGTAACACGAAACTAATCAGTACTCTTCATTTCATTGCCATTGACATTGACGTCCAAACTATTTTCGTTTCAAAATGCAGGCTGCCTCCTCTGAAAGGCTGCACGTGAAACATCGCCATCGGGTGATAATGTGTAGTAGGCGCAACGGTGAAATCAACAGGAGTGAGTAGGACACGTCTGCACCCTCCACGGATGAGTAGTAGTATCAGCGCCAACGCTGATGACAGACGACAGCAACAGCTCAGACGACAGCAACGCTGCTGCAGATAGACAGACGTCAGCATCAGCTGACAGCAGGGTAAGCAGGGCAGAGAGACGGACATAAGCACCAAAAGCAAAGACAACAACACAGACTGGTAAGAAGATCATCACTCCTTTCAATTCACCTTATGGTGCTCCTTGCAGATCATCTTGAAGATGTTATGATCTTGTCTAAAAATCCTGATGAGCATTTGGTGCATCTTACTCAAGTCTTTGAGAAAATCAGGTCCAATGGTATGCAGTTGCGCCTTTCTAAGTGCAAATTCCTTCAGTCACAAGTCAAGTATCTTGGTCATTTACTCTCAGCTGATGATGTTCAGGCTGATCCAGATAAAATTAACACTCTTGTCGACTGGGAATTTCCTAGCACTGCTACATGCATCCAGCAGTTCCTTGGTCTTGCTAATTATTTCAGGAAGTTCAGTCCTAATTTGTCTCGTCTTGCTGCGCCTTTGTATCGCATGACAAAGAAAGGCGGTCTTTTTGAAAAAGGGGAGGAAGCCCCTCTCAGCTTTAAAGCTATCAAGGAAGCTCTTGCATCTCCTCCTGTCTTAGCTTATCCCCATCCAGAACTCCCTTACGAGTTAATCTCCGATGCAAGCATTACTGGTTGTGTGGGGGTTTTAACTTGGAACGAGGGTAACGAGGGTAACGAGGGTTAATCAAGATAATTACAAGGGTCTGAGCAGAGGAATAAGAGTAGACAAGTTAGATATCAAGAAGTAGCAATCATAGCATCAAACATAACATACCTGAGCCGAGGAATAAGAGTAGACAAGGCTCAGAAGTCGAAAACTACTTAAATACTCAAAAGTACGGTAACTGTAGAAATTCTCAAAGGAAGTTTAACGTTGGCTTTGAAACGACATTCGAAAATCAGGATTCACAAGAGTCGTACAGTTGTACTTTTACTATAGTAAGATGAAATCCTTACAAACTCCCCTACTAAGAGTCGAACGTCCACGTAGACTCAAAAGGAAGTCAAGACACAAGCAGGTTAAAGTGAACAACCTTAGGCAACTTAGATTTAAACTTCTTAGCAAAGGCTTTATAAGCATCAGAGGCAACTAAGGCAACAAAAGCATGCCATGCAGGAGAAAGCAGGAAATCTTTAAAGACTTGAAGTCTAGATACAGAACGCATAGGTTCCCATGTATCATCACATGGTGCAGCCCACTTAACTTTAAAGAAGAGGCACTTAGACTTAGGACGGGCACGGCTTTCAGGATCGGTAGCAATAGAACAATCTACAATGCTGTGAACAGGAGTAGCATTAGAGACATAATTCTGAGGGTTGGCCAGGGGTTGAGCAGGAACATGGCGGGCAGGAAAATCTGTTGAAGAAGTATCCGTCCACGGAAGAAGGCGTGAGACGTGGAAAACAGGGTGGACAGAGGATAGGGAAGTGGGTAGAGCAAGGCGATAGGAGACAGGAGAGATGATGTGTGAGATGTTGAAGGGACCAAGAAAGCGAGGGCGTAACTTGGTGCTAGGGTAGTCCCCACTAAGGGGAGAAATTCAGAGGAAAGGCGAACACGGTCACCAACTTTGAAGGTAAGATCACGGCGGTGACGGTTGGCTGATTCCGCTTGGCGGGCTTTGGCAAGGTCAAGCTCACGAATGATGGACTGTTGAACATCATGGAGGTTGTCAAGGTATGCAGAAGCATCAGGGGAGAGGGAATCAGTAGGGAGTAAAAGAGAGGGAGGACTAGTGGGATGAAAAACTTTTCCGAGAGTGTAGTTAGCGTAGAAGGGTGTTTGGAGGGTGGAGGAGTGAACATGTGAATTATAGGCAAATTCTGCAAGAGGTAACCAGGTAGACCAGTCATCATGTTGAGGAGAGACATAGGCACGAAGAATCTGTTCAATGGTGCGGTGAGTGATTTCAGTCTGACCATCAGTTTGAGGATGATAAGCGGTGGAGAGGTTGAGTTTAGAACCTAAATGATAGAAGAGGGATTGCCAAAAGTCAGAGGTGATAGTACGGGTGTCACGGTCGGAGACGATGACTGAAGGAAGACCATGCTTGGAAAAAACATGATCGATGAAGACGTTGGCAAGCTGAGGTGCAGTAATGGTCTTGTTGACACGTACGAAGATGGCTTGTTTTGTGAGCATGTCAACAAAGGTGACAATGGAGTCGTAGGTCAGTGAGTTGTAGCAAGGCGAAGGAGGAAGATCAGTGATGAGGTCCATACTGACATGAGACCAGGGTCTAGAGGGGGTGGTGTGTGGTTGAAGGAGACCAGGAGGCAGCTGGGTGGATGGTTTAATGCGTTGACATGTAGCGCAGGAGGACACATAGGTTTTGATAGTACGAGTCATGCCAGGCCAATAGTAGTGAGAGGCGATGGCATTAAGGGTTTTGAGGTAGCCAGGATGACCAGAGGTAGGGGTGTCATGGTATTCATGGAGGAGGCAAAGGCGAAGAGCAGGGTCAGCGAGCACACAGATGCGATCTTTAAAATACCACAAGGAGTCGCGGTAGGTGAGCAGGTAGCTAGGGCGGCGGCGGACTGATGTGGGATCAGAATAGAAGGGATCAAAGGCATAGGCAGCTTTGATGTCATCAAGCAGAGGTAGCAGAGGATCAGCATGTAAGACATCATGGGAGGGACAAAGGTCTAGTAGGTGGTTGAGGAGGGTAGGGATGATGATGGAAGAGGATTGAGAGATAGGGGTAGGTGATGGAGAAGAGGTATTAGAAGAGGATGAGTCAGGGGAAGATGGAGGAAGTCTAGAGAGAGCATCCGCATGGTTGTGTTTACCATCTTTGTAGACGATTATGGTAATTATGGACATGTTAGGTTGGTACACAGCTAGGTCTTGGGCCCATCGTACTTGGCGGAGAGAGATCTTTTTGAGTGAGGCTGTGGTGGTCTGTGTACAAAGTGAATTATTTCACTATGAATTCACTATGAATTTTACCCCCCCCTATAGCAAGATAAAACCTTGATACTCCAGCACTGGCTAGCAGGTGGCATGGCTTTTATCTAGTCTACTATCAAGGATATTATCAAGATAATATCTATCCATCTTCGTGCAAGCAAGATAATATTTTGTAGCAAGCTGCTATCAAGATGATAAAAAATCATGGCAGATTATCTAGATTCATCATCGTGGAATCTAGTTTGTAGCAAGATATATTACACTCTTATATCATGATACTCTTGTCACTAGTTTCAAGCTAATACCTTGATAATTATGAGATATTAAGTGTCCTTTTTCTTGATAGAGAGTGGTTAATAGAATGGATTCTAGCTTGATATTAACGGGCTAAAACAGAGCATACCATTGCAATGACCATTCTAATTCATTTAATTCATTACAATAAACGGAAAGTGTTCACTGATTTAAATAGGACGTACTCCTCTTCCTATTTAATGTTATTTATCTTTCAAATTTTAGCATTTTTCTACTAATTTTTTCAGGACTACAACATCAAGCACTGCTTCATTCTCCCATAGAATACATAGAACCATGTGAGAATTCTATGCCAGTATCAACCCAAGAACTGGCAACGTGATCTATGTCATCTTCGAAGTAGGTGGCCATGAGCGGGATCTAACTTACAAACCTGCATCACATAAAAACACATTTGTGTAAACATCACATACAAATCTGATAATGCACTAGTGACCAAGTCAAGTACATACTTTTATCATAAGCATCATTGACTCACTTACTTCTGACCGAATCAGCAGCCCGCAATTTCTACAATTTCCCAGCTGTTTTATTATTAGTTGCTTCAAACTTTAGCCAGGCCTGAACGGCTGTCTCTCGAGTGAAGCTATTTAAAACTTGCAAACTAATTTGTGGCCACGTTGTTGCAGTGCCCTGAGGAGAAGAAGTGAAGAGAAATTCAAGTGAAGCATTTGTTTGAAATGTACTTATTCTACTTGTGATGAACAAGTGTTCTGTGCACGACTGCATGAAACGTTTTCAAATCATGATTAC
Source organism: Chlamydomonas eustigma (assembly GCA_002335675.1). NCBI lineage: Eukaryota > Viridiplantae > Chlorophyta > Chlorophyceae > Chlamydomonadales > Chlamydomonadaceae > Chlamydomonas > Chlamydomonas eustigma. Next base: position 18,043 of record BEGY01000065.1, on the reverse strand, counting down.
ATTCTTACATTTGTAATAGCATCTGCTACGTCCTTCATTGTGGCTGGCGACTCCAAGGGCTTGATGACGGAATCATCAATCCAAGAGAGGGTTTGGTCCTCATCATGTAGACTTGCAGTAGATGACAGACCAGTCCTACACAATATCCTCCACACACATCTTGAGCACACTCTTCATGAATCTTGAGCTTCAAAAAGCCGTGCCCTTCAATTAACAAGACGATTTGAAGCAGTAATTTATACACAAAGATTACTATAAGAATTTACAGAAATCTGTAACATCAAAACTCTACTATATTTGAAGACAGGATGCACTAACCTTAGCCACCCTGTTTACCCAGTTTTGGCTTGCGAAGATTGCCTCTGAAGTAATCACACGACATGCAGTTGTACTCATATGATCGATAAATTAAAGAAGACATCGAAAGGAGCATGTAGCGCATGATAAAAATTCAGGAAACCTACAACAGAGTTGACGAAGAAACCGACAATAGGTACACATTGCGTATGTGAAATTGTTTACAAAGCTTAAACATATTTATGTTTAAGCAAAGAAACAAAACAGATTGTCGCATAGTGCTGGCAGAGCGAACTTGTCTCTTCAAGTTCACACCAAGGAAAGTGTGGGGACGAAAATCAATTCTGGCCATCAACTCCACGACCAATATTGGAACAATTGAATGAAAAACTAATACTACAGTATCATTTGAAATGCTCCCATCCTGAATGTGTATCAAAACTGCGAATTCAGGTGTTGTGATCTTCATTGTTTTGCCAAAGTTTGTTACTTGATCGCCATTCCTTATTGTAATTGTTTTGTTTTGACATTTATGTTTGTCTATTTGCAGTGTGGTCGAGTGGAGAATTCAAAAACACGCGCCAATATCAGCCTAACCTCATTCCTTGACAATCGGTTTATCCTTCTTTCTGTTGGATATTACATGCTTCTACGACAAATAAGGTGAGTAAGGTCTCTTTACTTTCACCAACTTATGGCGCTAACAAATGCTACTTTACAGGATTTGCGAAAGGCTCTAAAGAAGTTCCAAAACTTCCAACAATTATTTTGTACGTATTAAATTTGTTTGTAGATTCACCTTCCTTTACTTCCTTCTTTCTGTAGGAGAGCCTCGTCAAGCTGTTGTATCAACCTCCTACAGGTATTAACAGCTGGGTACGCAAGGATAAATCAAGTAGAACCTGTGGAGCAGGGGCCAGGGCACAGGGACTCTGGCCCTGTAACGTATATGATGAGGCAGACGCTACTGCTGCATCAGATATACAGGAGCTGCTAGCAGGTGAGCACTACCATGCAGGGCTTTTAAAATGAATGAATACTTTTAGAACTAAGAACCAGATATAGAATTAGAAAGGACACAGCAGTACAGAAAATTCTTTAGCTACAGCAGACATAGGATTCAGGATGCTTTGACATATGAGTGCAAACTGCTACGCAGTGGGTCATTAATTACATGACTTTTTAGGGTTTAGGGTTTAGGTTCAACAATTCAACAGGTGGAAGGGTTTGTGGGAGGCGGGGCAGAGGCAGCAGTGTTGGAGGTGGCAGAAATGTGATAAGTGATGATGATAAAAAGACAAAGAGTGGCAGGGGCAGGGGGCGAGGTGCTAAATCGAAAAAGCTTGCTGAGATGCATGAAGGTGAGCAATGCTTCAGTATTTTGTTATTCATGAAAGGTTACAATTATTTGTCTCCTTGCAGAGGGCCTAGCTGATGTAGTAGCTGATGTAGTAGCTGATGACTGTGAAGACAGTGATGTCACCAATGGCGGCCCTGACGCTAGAGCACTTATGGCGGACAACAAGCTATAGCTATTGTTAGGAAGGCTGTGTTTGCTCTCCTTATGGCAGATGTGCACATGGAGGTTGCCATGTCTTATTAACCATGTGATTTTGAGTAGTTGTTTTGTTGTTTGTTTCAAAGCATTTAAAAACTATAAGAACCTATTAATTTATATGTCTCCAATGCAGGAGGCTCAAGAGCTGTCTTCTCTTCCCTTGGCACTGGTTTTGAGAGGATAAATGAAGGTAACATTGTTCCCGCTGCATGTTTGTTTGCTACTTTTATAAGCGATCTTCCCTTTAGGTGGTGATTCATTGAAGCCCAAGGAGGTGCTTGCAATTATGCAAGAGACAGGATCCTTTTTTGGATCAGCACCAGGTATGGATTTTATCCTCTGGTAATGAACTTCATGAACACTAACCTTATCAAATCTCTGCAGGCAAGCCTCAAATACCTCGAACATCATTGCCCCCCGCCAGAACAATGACAGGTAGTTATGAGTCTCATGGCATGAAAGGCAAGGCTTGAATTCAAGTTTTTATGATATCTATTAACTTGATATTAAGATGTTATTGAATAATCCATATGTTTTCCTTCAGATATTCAGAAACCTGCTACTGAGCAATATGCTGGACCCCGGCGCATTATACCATGCCCTGTTAGCGCCAAGGCAGGTAATGATCAATCCTTATCATGAAGCCTTTTCTGGATCTACTTATTGAATACTTTATTCTTCAATCACCAGGTGTCACACAAGAAGATAGAGTGCCTAACCCATGGAAAGAGCAATCAAAATCTGAAAACGGTAAGTTTTGCATTTAATCTATTGTTGGAGGTGACTATGGCATGTCAGAGGTGATCATGTTAACCAGGCATGTCATGTCAGTGGTGATCATGTTAACCAGGCATGGCATGTATGTGGTGACATGACATGTAAGAGGTGAGGATGTTAAATGTTATATCATTTTGTAGAAAGAAAGGTGGAGGGTGCTGCCCCATTATCAAGCAGGGAATGCTCGACACCTGCTGCTGTGCAGTCGCCACAACAGGCTGAGGCCATGCATTCTTTTGACAATACTGGCCATAGTGTCGTAGAGCAGACTAAAGGTGAGTTTTAAACAATTTGACATGTGTTAGGAGCATTAATAGATTTTTGTGATCATGTGAACCAAGTTAGTGTGTACCAAGTTACTCAGTGATGATGATGTATCATTGTGATCTTGTTTTCATGTTTGAAACATCATCATCTTGCAATATCATGCTCTGTTGTAGGGGTTCGTAAACGCCCAGGAAAGAAAGAGCGACGTAAACTCAAAGTCATGAGGGAGCATTATGTATCTTCTGTACCTGTGCAGAAGTAAGTGTTCGTATTGTGCATGTTGTGTTTGTGATCCCTGGTTGTATATGACTGCATTATGCTAATGATCCTTGGTTTTGCATGCTTATAAACCCTGGTTGTGCATGATTGCATGCCTGTGTTCCCTCAATACTTCGTTTTATATGAATGAATTGTCATTTAGCTTGTTGTAGAAATATTGTGCTATCCCCTTGTTGCAGGCAGCATGGGTAAACGAGGAACATTGCAGAGAAAGATGAAGAAAGGCCTGATTTCAGTTGAAGAAGCGCAGCTAGTGCAGCGGATGTTGGATAGTAGATAAGAGATAGACAGTCATTTTATTTTTGTACTAATGTACTGTGAAACCAAGTGATGGTATGAACTGTAAGGGTTGTCTGATAGAGGCATTACATGCTACGTTTGTGTAACTTCCTGTTTAGTACCTCCTAGTAAGGAAGTCCGAATCAACATGCAAAACTTGCCAATAAGAATCTGATATGGTCCCTAAGAATGGCGCAAGTATGACCTTTGTAGGGACTATCTCCACTGCATTCCAGAAATCTCCAGCTGGGTCCTCCATAAACTCCTTTATAATGACAGGGCAATCTATCTCACGATTCAAGGCAAGCATGCCATTAGGTATTTTGAACCATGAGGCATCTACCAATTTAGCATACTCTCTGGTGCTAATTTGAAGTTGCTGTCCAGGAGCCTCAACCTCATAGAAAGCATTGATCCTGTGCATTAGCAACAACTTGTAATACAGAATTGAAATAATAAAAGAAATGGCCCCAAACAGCTCACCTAGCAAACTGTGCACCTGAAGGAGCAGTCTGCAGGCCGGTTCTAGCCATTATGATGCAGTCTTTTGCCTTCTTATTGCTCTCCATGCTTGATGCAACCAATTTAAGACCGTTAACATTGGCCCTTGCAAATTTCCTGAAAAAGACTGGTGGCCCACGAGTCATCATGCGCTGTTTCTCTGTCAAACTATCTACAGAGGTAGACCATCCCTTCCATCCCTCAATCTTTGAAATCCATGCTGTATTTTGACGCCGGGTAGTAGAGAGGAAGGGCTCATGTGAGCTGCATGTCATAGAGGCCTTGTAGTGATGACTGTGATAACTCATTAGTTCTAGTTGCAATTGGATTAAACAAGTTACCTTGCTATGTACTGATCCCATAAGGCCTTGTATCCGCATCATAAGTCAAGAAGTACTTATGGAACTCAACGTAAATCCTTTGGTCTCCTTCATTATCCAGAATATTCAAGAGAGACCGCTGGGGATACTCATCAGCAAAGGATATGTTAGGGACATCCTGGTCATGAACATACGCCGGAAGAAGCAGAGTGTTTGAGGAGTGATCAACAGCGCGCACTACATTAGTGATGTCTGGCTTCCTAAACTTCCCCGCACCAGTATACTCCTCATCATCATCACTATCAGTTGATGAATCATCTGAGTAAGATTCCTCCCTTCCTGATAATAGAGGAATAAACATTGATACCATTAGTAGAATACTGATGTTCATAAAAGTTATACATAGAGTTGCTGATATTTGCTACACAATATTGACTGGGAGACCTAGCAAATAAAGATGAAGGCTTACACTATGCACATTTTACTAAAACTTTTCTCACCTGCTTTCATGAGAGACGCCAACATAGCAGCACGATATGCTCTGAAGTTGTTAATGATCACTTTCTCTGGATGAACTACTTGAAGCATCCAATCAATGAGCTTGCAGCCATGTTTACCATAGCTTTATATAGGATGTAACATGTGTATTTTAGTTATTATTTGTCGTATTTTTCTGTACGGGCTTCCAAGCTTTAAAACACAATTGAATTACAATCATTAAACGCAACGTGGTATTGGAATACTGAGCCTTTGTATCATTGCTTGTAATTTCCCTTGTCTAACACCCATGTGCCAGGGCTTTTGCATAGACAGAGTATGGGCGGCTTCCAAGCTTTAAAACATGATTGAATTACAAGCATTAAACGCAACGTGGTATTGGAATACTGAGCCTTTGTATCATGATTGCTTGTAA
>BEGY01000065.1:0-11101 GCA_002335675.1 Chlamydomonas eustigma | reverse complement strand
AGGTTACATTGTAAGCTGCCACCAAGGGAGCAGCAGGTTATATTTCCAGACCTTGCTGTTTGCAGAGTATTCAGCTAAACATCCCTTTTTTTATTAGTGATGAGGTGTACTACCTCAGAGCAGTGCTACACCGCGACAGAGCAGCCATTAACAAAATTATTACTAAAGACAGGACGGAGATTTCACCCAATATAATCCAAATTTCTCATAAAAAATTGTGAGCCATCATCAGTCTGTTCTGTAAAATTGTTTCCTGAACCTATGTGGCTCAAGGTTCAATAATAAGATTTACACAACATTTGTTGTTATTTACGAAGTTTACCCATGACATAGGAATCTTTACTCTTGCAGCTAGCAGGGGAAGCAGCCTCTCAGCGCTCAGCTGCGTCTCCATGTCTCTAAGCAGCAGCTGCATATTGACCACACCATCAATACTTGCACCTCCCAACCAGTACTATCAGCAAACCGTGCAGCACTGATTTCTGCCTAGTCCTTGCACTCAATTTCCCACTACCGCCCAAGTTTCATGATGTCATCTGACACTTCTCTCAACAAGTCAAAGCAGGACAGCAGCTCGACACCTACAACACCTGGCTTCCGTCAAAATCCTTCCTTCCTTTCTTCCTTCCTTTCGTCCTTGACCGCTTCTGCTACAATGAATCGATACAAATGCCATTGAGAGTCATGGAAATAGCCCTAAACAAATAGCAGATGCCTCTGATACCTTGCAATTGTGTCACCCTTAAGCCTCATGCCTTTTGTCTTATTCTGAACCTCTTCATCACATCATAATAATAGACATGATAAATCAGCAGCTCTACAAAGTCCTCCGTTATTGGCATATGTTTAGTACCTGAGCCTTTGGAGCCTGCTTTTGCTTCCATTCTGTCAAATACCTATCCAGGTCTGGTTTCATTAGCTTCAAGCAGTAAAGCGCGAGAGCGGAAGAAGGAGTGACCAATGCCAATTCTCCGGGACCACTGTAAGCTTGCAGGGGTATGTCTAGTGCCCAATCAGAGTAGGGGCGCAAACACAGCACGTTGTACTTTACCAAGCCCTCAAAACTTTTCTGACCAGCAATCATAAGTTGGGTTTGCGAGGGCGTTTTGTCCCCCTGAATGTCCAAAGCATAATCATGTCGACCTAGAAGCTCTAGCATGGCCTCTTGGGGCGCTGCAAAGTGCTGAGATGAGAGTATGCGAAGTGTTGCATCTGCAAATTGTGCAGCCGTGTACACACCATCCACACCTAGAGCCAGCTTATTCAGACGGGGTAACTCTGTGTTTCGGTACATGGACTTGAGTGCTAAAAAATAGAGACAGGGGATTGTGAAAAATTAGTGCTCACTGGTTTAATGATGATTGCCAATTTACAAAACCATGAGAATTGCAACTGAATTTGTGTTGAATAGACGCTGCTAAAAAATATTAACTTCGAATTCTATGATCACGGCATAGCAAAACTTCTGAGGGTACTGAGTGATGTTCTATACTAGATAAACGAGGCAGTCTTCTAGTATAGGACATCACTCAGATGATGAGATGGCGATTATAGTGACTAGTTGCAAGGCAGGACCTACTGGACTTCCAATCCAAAATACAAGTCGTATCTATGAGGCTGCTGCGCTTTCAAATGTTAGTAAAAAAGGAATATAAATTACATGCTCATGCCGCGCATTCAAATTTATAAGCAGTTCACTTGCAGTGAACTGAAAGTGAAAATGATGACATTGGACTGGGACAGTGGACTACATAACAATAGTAATTGAATAATCATCATACTAAGCAAACATCCAATGATATCAGTATGCCAAGCATTTTCTGCTCTTACAAATATTACAATAAACAAGCGCAAGATTAGTGGCATGGTGAGGGAGCTCTGAATGATTAGAAAGACTAACCAATTTTTTAAAAGACGTACAGCAATTTAGCACAGCTCGACAAACCCAAATTTCATCCTTACCCTTTTCCCATTTGCTATTAAGGTCATCTCCAGAATCCTCAACTTCATAAACAAGATTGACTAGTGTGCCAGCGTTACCCCCACATACCTGATTAACAAAGTTACATGATCAGTGCTGCCGCACTCAGTTAACTCAATAGTAAATGGCAGATGTAATTGCAATAACTGTCATCTTGCTTATTTTATAATTCATACGTTGATTCATCCTAATGTAGAGGCCTCTAGCACATCCTCTTGCCTCAAAAAGTTGGTCCCATTCAACATTACATCATACCAGCAACAAACTTCAACTTGAAGCCTCTACCTTCTACCCTTACCTCATAGATCTGGGACCATATTTCATCAGTTACTGTTACGACCTTTCTCCTCCTCTGTAACTCAAATTCAAAGAAGCCTTTTGCCTCACTCTTTGTGAAGTCACCTGATCCTCGGCTTCCAAAATTCTGATGCAATAGCTACCAGCAGAGACACAGAAGGGAGGAGGACTGCAAAAGTTTAGACTAGGTGATCAATCTGCCTGTCATCGTTTGCGCAATCGGCCCTAATATCGGCCCAAATCTTAAAAACAGGGCACATAGAAGGCACAGTTCAATATGAGAAATGATGACATTTCACTCATGATACAAATCTCTCACATACAACCATGTTGCCACGACACCCGTACCTGCACTCAGCCACGTCTGGTATCCATACTCAGATGTGACAAGAAATACATGAGAACGCTTCTGCTCTTTTGTGATGCTAACAAAGAAGCGAAGCAATGTGCGCATGTCCTTGGTGTAGTCTTTATTCCAATCCATCATAACATTTGCCTCATCAATTACAATGACAGGCCTCCTCATGATTTCTCCAGGAGTACCAGGAGCAATACCTCCAGATTTTGTTACTGCTATTGCTTTCTCCCACGCATCTAGAAGAAGCCTGGATGTTGATAAATTATGAAGATTCTTTTTAATTATGGTTTAAACAACATTGTAGCAGTTTTGATGCATTGACAGCGGCATGGTAAAGCAAGATAAAGTGCTTTTGTTGCCCGACTTACAGGGTTGTGAAGATATGACAAGAGGCAACGGAGATACATGAAGGCTTCAAAGGCCATTCAGCATGTAGCATTGTTATGTTTAAGCAAACAATTGCACAAAATCGTCAGTGGGATTGCAATTACTCACTTGAATGCCTTAATGAGTGCATTCATATCAGGCTCTTCGTTCTTTGCTGGGTCCTCAGACATGATAGATTTCACCAGCTCGCTAAGCGAATAAGCCCAGGACTTCATCTCCGCTCCTCTCATGGTAATTTTGAAGCCAGAAGCAAAGCCAGCAAGTATCTTGGGAGGCAGAGACCTTTTCAACTGTTCCCAACTATCTTTATCTTCAATCAAAGTGGACATCTTGTGAATGAGGACCGTCAAAACCTCTTTCATAAAATCTTGAGGTGTGGTAGCATCAAAAAGTCTGCAGTTGATGTACACTGCATCCCGTCTCGCAGAGAAGTGAGAAGACAAGAGGGCTGTTTTACCGCAACTGCGAGGGCCAAGCACGACCAAGATTTGAGAGGGATCAACCTCCACTGCACTTTCCAGTTTCTTCAACTCGAGAATCCGGTTGAAAATATTGCTGCGCAGCAAGGTGGTCGTCGTCGTGTCAAGGGTTTCAAACACCCACTGTCTCCTCATTGATCCTTTACTTATAAATCTAGTAAACGTTGCATAACTCCCATTCTTTGACGGATTAGATGACACTTGTCCAAGGTTACGAGAATGAATCAACATATTTTTTCTCTTTTTCTGAAATTCAAGATGTAGGAATGCTTAAACGACAACACATTGCCACATGTGAGCAATGCCGTCAAAATAAATGACTTGTCAAGTAGGCACCTGATCGAGATCTAGGGTTTAGGTCTGGTACCATGTATAGCATTGACACTGCTCCATTACCCCAACATATTTTGCTGCAAAATTTTTGCATGATGTGCTTGTACGCCCTATAAATGTCGTTGAACTGTTTGGCAGCATGATTTCAGGATTATACTGCCTCCTCAGATGTGCAGTTCACATCCATCGTTATCATTATTGTGACTGCTCCTCTGTTGCTAGATCTATGTCTTACCACCGATTGAAACAACTCAGTCAGATGTACCCATTTCAACTCCCCACGTCTGCCTGGGAGAGGTGTTTTTCCACTCTCCCTCAGTGTCACGGTCTAACACTGCACCGTTGTAACGCTGCGCTAGAACTAGATCATGAGGCATGCTACTTCACTACTATTTAATAGTGGGATTTAGATCAGGCGATCGGATTCACCTGTCAAGGTTGCTGGGATTCTACACTGTCAAGTCAATAATATCTTGGTACCGCCATTTGCCTCCTTCCTATAATTGGACCCTCTATCCCTACTATCCCTCACAATTGTGAAGCAGTGCACCTTACTACATCTATTGTCTAACTGTACACTTCATGTGTTACATATATACCTGTAGAATCCCATGTTTAAAGAGTAAGAAATGAAAAGATTTCTCCTTCTACTCTAGCTACAAGATTGAGTTTTGCTGCTTCCGGCTGTACTTCCTGCCTAAGAGATAGATGCCAGTGAATGTTCCTAACGAACAAGGCATCATTGCTTAGGAATCATAAATCCTTATTAGTTCTGCAATGTAGTGTTCCAACTAGTTCCAACATCAACAACATGAGTAGAGCTCCTGCTGTTACTAAAGAAGAAGAAGAAAGAAGAAGAAGACTCATCACCGAAAAAATAACGTCACCGAAAAACGTCACATTTTCGCGTCACATTTTCATGTGTACGGACATTTGGTGGGCTTGAAACGTTTTGGTGGGCTTGTAAACGGTCGCAGAAGACGTTAATCTAGCATTTATTACGTTTGCAATATGCTTTTACATTCCTTTAATGGGCAGGCCTCGTATCTATGCAAATGTTGAGGAACGAAGGGTAGCAGCAGCTGAACGATATGATAGACATTATGATGCCTATCATCAGATGCAGGGATTTTATCTGTTGTGACATTGATATGCATTCTTGTAGGTGCGCCATCTGGAAATGTGTGAACACCGTACGGTGTCACTCATCTAAAAATACTAAAAATGATGATGCATCATGATGGTCAGACTGAAATCACTCACCGCAACATTGAACAGATTCTTCGTGCCTATGTCTCTCCTCAACATGATGACTGGTCTACCTGGTTACCTCTTGCAGAATTTGCCTATAATTCACATGTTCACTCCTCCACCCTCCAAACACCCTTCTACGCTAACTATGGTTTTCATCCCACTAGTCCTCCCTCTCTTTTACTCCCTACTGATTCCCTCTCCCCTGATGCTTCTGCATACCTTGACAACCTCCATGATGTTCAACAGTCCATCATTCGTGAGCTTGACCTTGCCAAAGCCCGCCAAGCGGAATCAGCCAACCGTCACCGCCGTGATCTTACCTTCAAAGTTGGTGACCGTGTTCGCCTTTCCTCTGAATTTCTCCCCTTAGTGGGGACTACCCTAGCACCAAGTTACGCCCTCGCTTTCTTGGTCCCTTCAACATCTCACACATCATCTCTCCTGTCTCCTATCGCCTTGCTCTTCCCTTCCCTTCCCTTCCCTTCCCTTCCCTTCCACTTCCCTATCCTCTGTCCACCCTGTTTTCCACGTCTCAAGCCTTCTTCCGTGGACGGATACTTCTTCAACAGATTTTCCTGCCCGCCATGTTCCTACTCAACCCCTGGCCAACCCTCAGAATTATGTCTCTAATGCTACTCCTGTTCACAGCATTGTAGATTGTTCTATTGCTACCGATCCTGAAAGCCGTGCCCGTCCAAAGTCTAAGTGCCTCTTCTTTAAAGTTAAGTGGGCTGCACCATGTGATGATACAAGGGAACCTATGCGTTCTGTATCTAGACTTCAAGTCTTTAAAGATTTCCTGCTTTCTCCTGCATGGCATGCTTTTGTTGCCTCTGATGCTTATAAAGCCTTTGCTAAGATGAAGTTTAAATCTAAGTTGCCTAAGGTTGTTCACTTTAACCTGCTTGTGTCTTGACTTCCTTTTGAGTCTACGTGGACGTTCGACTCTTAGTAGGGGAGTTTGTAAGGATTTCATCTTACTATAGTAAAAGTACAACTGTACGACTCTTGTGAATCCTGATTTTCGAATGTCGTTTCAAAGCCAACGTTAAACTTCCTTTGAGAATTTCTACAGTTACCGTACTTTTGAGTATTTAAGTAGTTTTCGACTTCTGAGCCTTGTCTACTCTTATTCCTCGGCTCAGGTATGTTATGTTTGATGCTATGATTGCTACTTCTTGATATCTAACTTGTCTACTCTTATTCCTCTGCTCAGACCCTTGTAATTATCTTGATTAACCCTCGTTACCCTCGTTCCAAGTTAAAACCGCCACACAACCAGTAATGCTTGCATCGGAGATTAACTCGTAAGGGAGTTCTGGATGGGGATAAGCTAAGACAGGAGGAGATGCAAGAGCTTCCTTGATAGCTTTAAAGCTGAGAAGGGCTTCCTCCCCTTTTTCAAAAAGACCGCCTTTCTTTGTCATGCGATACAAAGGCGCAGCAAGACGAGACAAATTAGGACTGAACTTCCTGAAATAATTAGCAAGACCAAGGAACTGCTGGATGCATGTAGCAGTGCTAGGAAATTCCCAGTCGACAAGAGTGTTAATTTTATCTGGATCAGCCTGAACATCATCAGCTGAGAGTAAATGACCAAGATACTTGACTTGTGACTGAAGGAATTTGCACTTAAAAAAGCCGCAACTGGATACCATGGGACCTGATTTTCTCAAAGACTTGAGTAAGATGCACCAAATGCTCATCAGGATTTTTAGACAAGATCATAACATCTTCAAGATGTATGAAGACAATTTTGCCAATAAAATCAGCAAAGATAGTATAAACTGTACGCTGGAATTGACTTGGTGCATTGCAAAGTCCCATGGGTAGGCATCGCCATGCATAATGACCGAACGGCGTTACAAACGCTGTTTTGAGGATATCCTATTTGAAATCAGAAGTTGATAAAATCCTCCAGCCATATCTAGACAAGAAAAACATGATGCACCTCCAGCTGAATCATCAATACGAGGAAGAGGATAGCGCAACTTGACAGTGATGTCATTGAGTGCACGATAATCAAGACAAAACCTAAATAATCCACCATTAGGTTTTTTAACAAAGAGGACTGGAGCACCATAAGGTGAATTGAAAGGAGTGATGATCTTCTTACCAGTCTGTGTTGTTGTCTTTGCTTTTGGTGCTTATGTCCGTCTCTCTGCCCTGCTTACCCTGCTGTCAGCTGATGCTGACGTCTGTCTATCTGCAGCAGCATTGCTGTCGTCTGTAATCAGCGTTGGCGCTGATACTGCTACTCATCCGTGGAGGGTGCAGACGTGTCCTACTCACTCCTGTTGATTTCACCGTTGCGCCTACTACACATTATCACCCGATGGCGATGTTTCATGTGCAGCCTTTTAGAGGAGGCAGCCTGCATTTTGAAACGAAAATTAGTTTGGACGTCAATGTCAGTGGCAATGAAATGAAGAGTACTGATTAGTTTCGCGTTACATAACCTTATTCTTACTTCTGATAATTAATATAACATCATTCCTCAACTATTAGAGATGCAATCCAATCATAACAAATGTTGTAAAGTTTGATTTAAACCTTTTTCCCTTCCCCAACAGTTGCAGATATCATGGCTCCAAGCCAATCTGGGGTAACTGTGAAAGTACGCACTGGTGAAGGGAAAAAACACACAGCAGGAGCTGAGCCCTCCCCCTCAGTTGCAGACATCATGGCCACAGGTCCATCACAGGTACCTGAGACAATGAGCATCGATGGTTTGCAATCAACCTCTTTAGAAGCTGAGCCTTAATCCACAAATATCATGGCCACAGGTCCTTCTAGGGTACTTGTGACAGGAAGCATGGATGATGGAGGGCTAACAATACTAACAAACTCACCCAGAGCGGAATCTTCTTCCTCAGCTGTGATAGTACGCGCTGGTGAAGTGCAAACAAACTCAGCAGGGGCTGAGCCCTCTCTGCCAGCGGTAGATATCATATCTACAGGCCTATCAGAGGTACCTGTGACAGTAAGCATCAAAGGAGTGCAAACAAACTCAGGACCTGCTGAGCCCTCTTCCACACCTCTGCATATATCTTTGCTACAATTGCATCAGGGGTTTCTGTGACAAAAAGCATGGATGATCGAGAGCAAACATACTTACCAAGAGTACCAAGAGCTAAACCGTCCCCCTCAGCTGCAAGTATCATGGGTACTTGTCCATCTGGGGTTATCACATCAGGAGTGCCTTCATTAGTAAGGTCTTGATTCCTTTTACGCTTGGACGCATACATTTTTAATAAATTGCAAGATTTTCTTGCATGTCATCTCCTTCCAAGATGAAACCCTAAACCCTAGATGTCAAGTTCTTCTGCAATGAGACAATAAAATGGGATATTAGAAATTTATCCAATGCTCCTTAAATCTGCAGCTGGAGATTTGAGATGTAATAAAAATAAGGCATGGCGCACACCTGATCCAAAAACCAGTGATCTCTTGAATGACTCTAAGCAGTTCATCCCTAATACTAGATCAGGGAACTTAAGGGCTGCCCGGTATTTTTTGCTTGCGCATGTGGTCCCTGCACTATCTTTTGTAGAATGAGACCAGCACCTTCACATCTTCATATCCAAGAGCTTGGTACACACCTAAAGATTAGAGCTTGCGCAATTGGTATGGCATCTTGCAATACTTCTAGTAGGTATTGACTGTTGCATATTATTGCTGTAACTTACACTGTGCATGATTCCTCTTTCCTTGTCTATTATCTGTGTGCGAGCTCCTCTCGAAAATAGGACGTCCATGGAATGCTTCCTTCATCCTCCAACGTCTTTTGTGAGCATGGGCAATGACGTCCTTGGCGACTTTTCATCATACAAAAGGCATATTTCGTATTTGCGGTTATCAATTTAAAGCTTTACAACGACTGATGGACCGCACGCTAGCACAGCTCGCCTAGCTGCCTCTACCATTATCGTCTTACTGCCATCATCCCTTTCACATGACGATCCATGGAGAGCAGCGATCCGTGAAGAGATAGGCGCTGCATGGACATAATATATTTAGACATATGTACGCATTTGCAAGCAAGTCTTTCAAATCAACCAGTAACGACTCAAGCCGTCAGAGCAAAATAATAGCTTATTTTATTCAATAACAGTAGGTATTTTATTAGGTATGCTAATGTCATCATTTTGATGCCTTGTGAAAATGAAAAATGCTAACATGCAAACAAGTGCTCTTTGCAAGGCAAGGTAGGCAAAGTCAAGTGAAAACAGTGAAGGCCATTAACAACATTTGAATGAGTTAAACTCAATTGCAGAACATGTATTTGCGGTTCGTAGTTATCAGTGATGAATGATGCACATTCTTGTTCAATTGCTTTGTGTACTTTGTGACCTTTCACATTCTGGATGCCATGGCAGCACCAAACTCCTGGGTGTGTGCACCTAGTGTTGTTGCTGTGGTTCTGTCAGCCCCAAATATTTTCACATAGGCAACCAAATGACATGATGTAAAGATGTTTCATTCTGAACAAGGCATCAAAATGATGACATGAGCATACCTGCATGTTAACTAACATTATGCAAACAGGTGCACTGTGCAATCCAGACACTTTTTCTTGAGATACTCCTCAGTTTAACACCAGATAAGCTTCTAGCTGATCATTACATGTGAATACATCACACCCTGAAATGTCATTAATGTCATGCAGGTGGTTTTGACTAAACCCTAAACCTGATACCCGAACTAGATTATTGGCCCAGATTAAGACCAAGAAGAAAGGAAAGGAAAGGCAAGAAGAAAAAAAAGGCAGAATGCCTTAGTCTAGTGCCTAAGTTGTCAGATGTACGGGTGACCACAAAAGTGAGGTACTCGCATGTGCCTATCCTACTCATAAAGTTCAGTCACACGTCAAATCAGTCATACGCTGTGACACGATTACAAGAGTATATGCTGCTAGAATAATTAAACGCGAACTATTATGTGCAAAGACATCAAATGGTGGAAGTCCATGATGCCCAATTCGTCAATGAGTTGAAGACATTTGCGGCCCCACTAAAACTTGCATCCACGGCAGCAGCTGCTCCTGGAAGAGGGACTTGACCCTCTTGGATAGCTTTTAACCCATCTCTGCAGCTTTGTAACTCTTCAGGGCTGTGTAGGCAGTGAAGAAACATGCATGCCAAGGATTTCATATATTTCTATCAGCCCTTATTATCACAAGTACTATCAAGAGTTTTCTTAGTTTTCAGCCCATTCTTCTGTATTAAAAAAAGGCCATGCACACTTATAACAGTTATAATGATCAACTAGGTTTGTCAAATTATCCTCACTGCTGTATTATTACTTTTAAGCACAACAAGAATCTGCATAATGATAACGCTTCATATCTTTGACGAAGTACAACAACAAGAACAATCTGCAACCTAATTATCAAGTCGTAGTGATTCACCTGAACACCAGAATTGTGGCAAAAACAGGCAACAAGTTTTCTGCTTCCCCAGTCCGATACATCTTTAAAACAGTGTTCTTGAGATACTCAATGTCAGTATCATTGCGATGCAACCTTATTCCAACCCTCTCAGCTTCTCGGAGACTCTCCTTTAGGGCCACCTCCATTTCTTCTCTCAAAGCCACCTGACATGATAGGAGAAGACCCTGGCAAATGTATTGTACTACTTTGGAGTAGATATTCGACTAATCACATATAGTTAAAAAATAAACCAATCAACCTACACATACTACTGTCCACAGCGGCAGAGTCTTAACATAAGCAGATGCCATGCTGCACTAGTTTGCACACCTCTTTTTCATATTCTTGAACTTCTGATTCAAGATGCTTGTTGCGCACAAGGATGTCTTTAATTCTATCCAAAATCTCCCTGATCTCGTCATTCAGATTCAAGTCAAAAGAAACATCTCCAGAAACTGAAGGATGTCGAGGTGGAAAAGAGTCAGCGGACTGCAGATTGAGACTAGTTTCAAAAGACGAATTCCTGGAAGAAGAAGCAGGAATAAGGACTCCTGTCTGCAGTCTAAACACCTCATCCGCCT
>BEGY01000064.1:309747-342488 GCA_002335675.1 Chlamydomonas eustigma | reverse complement strand
AGCGTGTAAAAAGGTATTTAAAGTATACAAATAAATCATTATGCCCATCAATATAAAAATGCAGAAATTGAGATAGAGAATGTCATCTCAACAATAACGTGGGTCAAGCTTACACTCTTCACCCATAAAGACAGAGGGCCTGCTGGCCTTTGTCACATAGACCCCATGCCATCTTCACTCTTACCTACCAAACCCTGAACCGTGTTTTGCAGCACCATCATGTAAATCAGCAAGTAAAATAACAGCAATAACCACTTTGAGGCACTGCAACACATCATGTAGTTGTAGTAGTTGCCATGATCTACGGATCATAAGGCACTCAAAGGGTATGCTGAAACACTTGAAGTACACTTGGGAGGAAAACAGGAGACAGCAGTATTGGCTAGTGAGGAAGATGGCATGGCCGTGGTGGTAACTAGCAGAAAGACATAACATGTCAATTTGGACTTGACCTTATGTACTCAGTAGCCTGATGAAAGAAAATCTTATTCTAATATCACTCAATATAAACACCTAGTTTGCCCACTGTAATTTATCTGAGGAGTATCAAGCACGCAATACAATCATCATCATCATCATCATCATCACCAAATACATATTCAGTAATTGCATCTGCTCGAAGCCTTCACCACATGAGTCAAATATAAACCCAGAAAGCATCTAATTCTTTGAATAGCATTTTCTTGATGGATGACAATGAACTTGAAAGACACCATCATCTCAATGACAGGTTGTGATAAGGACAACCTTAGACATCTCACACTTAGAAATATGACAGCATTGTAAGATGAAACTCCCTCAACATTTTCTGTAAATACAGAGGTGAAAGTTTCCAATAAATAGGTAACCACTATTCAGTTTATAAGTTCAATAAAGGCCTCAGCCAAATCTAGTTCTGTTAACTAGATATCAACATGTGATGATGATGACTCAGTGGTACTTTATTTTATCCTCTCCCAACAACTATACACCTCTTAGGCATCTCCATCCCTGATGCTCACAGGCTATACCGCTCTCTGACACGTCACTCCGTTTTCTATTTCTCCTGCATCTTTCGCACCCGTCGTATACTAGAACACTCCTTTTCCCCTCCCATTCTTTTGGATCATCCTCCCTAGCTTTCTTCATACTTTTGAACGGTGAGGCAGAGTTCTTCTGTCCTCTACGTCAAGCTACGCTTCGGCGTTTTATTATTATTGTGTCGTAGTGCACGTTGTTCTTCGTCGTGAACAACCTCTAACGCCCACTTCATTTCTGATGAAGTGAGATACTAATATGCCTTCATTGTGAAGGCAGTTTTATGGGAAAAGACTTTTAAGGTTATTTTCTCCCAGAACTTTTCATCTTTTCCTGCCTGTTCAGATGTGGCCTCACTCATTTATCCATGGAACAGTAAAGAAATTAGCTTGCACTACTAAAATTAAACTCATGATCCAAAAACACGTGGGTAAGTAGATGGATTTTATTGGTCCCAACTGTGAAAAACTCGCTCTTCATGACTTTTCAATTCCTTAACACATCATGAAAGTAATTCTAAAATCCTAAAATATGTGGTGTGACAGAATGCCAGGCCTTCCCCAGCACAATGTCCATGTTGGTAGGAGGCCATGCTGATGGATTCAGAAGGCCCCCAGGTTTCATCTCCCAAGCATGGTCTACCAAGGGCGCCATCTCTTGTAGGTCGTGACTGACCACCAGAAGAGTGCACTGCTTCTTCAACTCCCTGAGGAGAGAAGCCACCTCAGCTCGAGACTGCCAATCCAGGCCAGCCTGACGAAAGTAAGCAGCAGAAAATGATTCAAGTGGTAGACGAATGCACTAGGGATATTAAGCATGATAATGAAGTATGCCAGTACATGATTGGCATCATATTTTCCTTTTTATTCTTATATTGATGAAGAGCTCAGCATACAAGCAATTCTACGCACATGACGTGTGTACTGAATGAACAATTTACAGGCCGGACTTCAAAAACATTTAACCTTACATACTCACGAGTTTTACAATAATGCAAAAAAAATATTGGTACATCAGTTGGCGTACAGTTCTCACGCACATCCTAATTATACATACTACAGACTCAAGTAGATGAGTACTTACAGCGAGTAGCCTCAGCAGTACTCAAAATATATCGAGACTAATGCAACAATGATGTTGTATTTACACGGTGTTGTTACCAGAGGCTCATCCAGCAGCAGCAAGGAGGGTCCTCTAATGAGTTGCACTGCAAGAGCCAGTCGCCTCTGCTGACCCCCACTCAAAGCGTAGGGTGACAGGTGGAGGGGTATAGCTCCTAATCCCACTGCATTCAGCACTGATTGGGTGCGATTACTGAGCAGCCACCTGGTCTCTGAGGAGGGAGGCCATGCAAAGCTAAGCTCATTGGCAATGGTGTCACCTGAGGGATGTGAGTAGAGACTTGATATCTTCACAAAATTTGGAGGCTAAACTAGCCTTGCAGAAGCTCAAGACGACTCACAACATTGTCTTAATTGCATGGGATGAGCTAGCATTTAAGGCAAAAGGAGCAACAGCATGTGTATGCTTGCACAATATATCAAAGGTATCAAAGCCACCTGCTTCCCTTGCTACAAGATAATAATGCATAAGGAGAAACTAGTCAATCCCCTTACCCAAGAAGTGTCGCTCAGGGAATTGGAAGACCAGCCCAACTCTGGACATGCGCTCTTGCAGACTGCTGCCTTTAATCTTTGTGTCTTTTGCACCCGCTGAGGTGTCTGCAGTTCTATCAAATTCCACCACACCCTCTGTTTGTTCACACATCCCAGCCAGCAGCTGTAGCAGCGTGGTTTTTCCGCTGCCACTCCGCCCAAAGATCAAGTTCAGGCTGTTCTTGGGGAGGAGCATATCTACCTTGCTCAGCAGGGCATCTTCAGCTCCTGGTGGGTGGAAGGTGAGGCCTTTCACTTGTACTGTGGCCCCCGAGGGTGCCTCCTGACTCTGCTGTTGTTGAGAGGCTGCTGCGGCCAGTAGCATGAGCGATGACAAGAAGGAGCCATTTGGATTTCCTCCACTTTGGGAGGCAGAGGGGAAACTACTGAAAGAAATGAGCTTGTCCATATTTCCGCGTTTGTGTGGGAGAGGTGTTGTTGTTGTTGTGCTCAATGGTTTACATGTTCCTGGTGACGAAAGTCTTTTTCCGTGCAAGCTGATTAGAAGACCAGCCTTGCCCGTACTCAGGGCCTTGTGCCTCAGACAACCTTGCTTCATAATTTATTAATGCTTGAGTTTTATGTTCAAGGCCTGTGTCATCAACTGTTGAGTCTGCTCCTCCACAACCTGAGTTCTCTTGAAGTACTTCAAGTTCCTCTTCTTTACAGCAGCTGGTGACTTCAACACTGCTACTTTTGCCTCCTCTGCCTTCTGTTTGCGTTCTTTAAGTAACTGCCTCTTCACAACCTTACTAATCTGGGCTCTTTTCTCTGGATCAGACTTGAGAGAGTTCAATTGTTTTTTTACAAATTGAGTTGACATTTGATGGATTGCATGGACAATCCGATTTGGGCCGCAGGGTGTGGCAAGCAATTCTCAGGCGGCACATCGAGGATTCGGAGCAGTGCGACCTACACCAACTTTAGCATGGTGAACTACGTAAGAGAGATGCATTTCTTTTTTAAATAAAATTTAGTCATGTCAAACGTCTTGTTCACATCTCTCGGTACTTTTCTCTTTATTTTCGCTTTGACTCCTGTCATATCTGGCAATGCTATCAGTAAGTTTGATCTCATAATAAATATTTGAATTAATTCTTGCAGTTCAGAATGAAATTTGAAGACATGTTGTGAAACCCTTGTCAATCTGTTAGCAAAAACCACTGATGAGTCATCATGAGAATCACGAGTCCCATTAGGCACCGAACATAATGAACATTTATAAATTGAAAGGCCACATTCTGAAGTGCATCTTGCCCTGTTCTTTACCTCCAGGGCAAGCACCCACAAGTTCTGCGAGCTTACACAACTTCTTCAATGGCTTGGGAGTTTACGTGCCCTCAAGCTGGAAGTGGGGACTTGTCAATGCTGGGATCCATCACGATCCAGACAACCTGAAAGCGGCATTGCTAACTGACCATGTTCAGGATACTGATCATCCGTTAGATCAGGGTGAGGATTTCGCGGATGGCGATGACAGGACTGTGACAGCACATTGGGCATTGCTGATAGCTGGCTCTAATGGCTGGGGGAATTATCGCCATCAAGCAGATGTGTGTCATGCTTACCAGGTGAGTTCACACTAAATACCTTGTGAGTTCACACTAAATACCTGGTAAGTCCGCAGCACCTCCGAACTGTCATTCACCTGGATGAGAAACAATGTGATGAGTGCTTCTGCCATTCCAAAACTTTTGGCTTTTCAGATAGCTTGTTATTGTTGAGCCTTTATAATATAACTGCCTGTGCTGTTAAAGCAGTGTACTCTACTTGCCTGTGCTTTTTTCAGGTCCTGAAACGTGGTGGATACCAGGACCAGCACATTGTTGTCATGATCTATGATGACCTGGCACATAATCCTCTGAACCCAGCTCCTGGAAAAATCTTCAACAGGCCTGGTGAGAAGTGGGGCAAGAATAAGTCATTCTTGAATAATTTTAAATTCTGCAATGTATGAGACTTGCTGCCTTACATTAAATATTTAAAATGTTGAATCAGATGCATGCAGCAGTGGGCATGCTTGTCACAATGTTTGTTAGCATTCAGCTTCATACATCTTGTAATAGGGGGCATCGACGTTTATGCTGGCCTGGTTCCTGACTACAGTGGAGATTCTGTCACCACCAGTGTGTTTCTGGCAGTGCTTGCGGGGGATGTAGAGGGTGTGAAGGGTAAAGGCAGTGGGAAGGTGATTGCATCTGGACCAAAGGACAGAGTCTTCATCTTCTACAGTGATCATGGTGCACCGGGTGTTCTGGGCATGCCCACAGGTGTGCTGGCTTGCCACTTGTCTTGGCTAGATTGTAGATCCTCCCAAATAGCAAAACCATTATCACCCAGAGCTTGATGGGTTGCTGTAATCAAAACCATTATCACCCAGAGCTTGATGGGTTGCTGTAATCAAATGAATATTTTTTTCTCTGCTGCTTAATAGGTAACTTCCTCTTTGCGGATGATCTGATGAAGGGCATCAAGCAGAAGCACAGAGCAGGGGGATTTAAAGAGGTCAGACAATGCCTTAGTAGGCTAAGTAAGTTGATTTGAAAAAGTGTGAAAGGCCTACATGTGCTATTTCAGATGGTGCTGTACATTGAGGCCTGTGAGAGTGGCAGCATGTTTGATGGCCTGCTGAGCTCAAGGATGAATGTGCTAGGAGTGACAGCTGCAAATGGCGAGGAGTCATCATGGGGAACATACTGCCCAGGTAGGCATTTAGATCACAGACCATTCTTATCCAAGCGGCAAAAAAGAAGTGCAATATCCCAACTATGGTGCATTGTCGCAGAGCCCACTAGGCTAAAATCTTGTAATAAGTAACTAACGGATGACTCGCGCATCTACAGAATTAGCAGTACACTTGATGCCCTGTGTTACAGGTGCAGATGCAGTACACTTGATGCCCTGTGTTACAGGTGCAGATGCAGCACACTTGATGCCCTGTGTTACAGGTGCAGATGGGCCCTCTGATGAGAGATTTGACACATGCTTAGGCGACTTGTTCAGCGTTGCATGGATGGAGAATGCTGAGGAGTCTGATTTGACTATTGAGACAATGCAGGTGTGGATCAGCGCTTAGTGTAGTCTTACACAGTAGGCGCCAGGTGCATTTTAATGTACTTATTTGATTTGTTAACATTAATCTGTAACTTTGCTGCTCTTGAATTAAGCTCATGGTCTTCTGAGGCTTCTTGCTGTGCCCTGCAGAAGCAATTCTTCATCACCAGGCTTCGCACCAGTGACAACTTCACCTACAACATGGGAAGCCATGTAATGCAGTTTGGGAACCTAAGTATTCAGAAGGATTTAGCTGGAGACTATGAGGGCACGCACAACAAGGGTGAGCTGTCTTTGTGTATGGAAATGGATGCACTGCTTGCATAACATGGCCGAGAAATCATTGTGTGAGATCACTGAGAAGCTACGAGTCATGATAGCTGAAATAGCAAATTGATGTTATTATTGTTGTAGTTGAACAAGGAGTCAATATCAGCAGCAACCAAATGGTTCATTGTCTCCCTTATCGACCACTCTGTTACTCCTTATTTCTATTTGATAAGGCATGCCACTAAAGCTATTCATTTCATGATTGGATCGAGCCTGGCCACTCATTAATGTCTTCCCTTCTGCAACAGGTATTCCTCCCTCGACAGTATCCACCGCAGCCTATTCATGGTCTTCTAACCATCACCATCATGCTGTACGACAGAGAGATGCTGATCTGGAGCCCCTCAGATATGCTTACTCCCGAGCTGACAGCCAAGACAGCAAGGAAAGAGCCAAGGTGAGGGTGCTGATATATGAGCTGCCTCAAGGTGAGGGTGCTGATATATGAGCTGCCTCAAGGTGAGGGTGCTGATATATGAGCTGCCTGAAGGGGTTTGAGCGAAGACTCAGCTGTTGTGTATTTGTGTCTGTGTATTTTGGTGGCAGGTCGCCCACTGCATGACCCCTGACCAGCTCTCTAAACATCACAATTTTCATGCATTACATGAGCTACTTACGAATAGGTATCTCCTTACATCATCATGCTCCTATTGGCTATTAATGACTTTCAAGCATTGCTTTCTTACTGGTAGGCTGCCCTCGACCGAGAGCTGGCTCAGCGCCGTGCCATTGATAGGGCAGTGAATCTAGCAGCTACACGCCTCCTCCTGACGGCAGATCTATCATCAGTACTGCTTACCCACATGGGCTTGCCAAACCTCCCTCAGCATCTCTTAGCTAAGCAGCAGAGAGATGGCTCAGTAGCTGGGGTTCATGTGGTCTCTGATGGCCTTATTGCTGCAGCTGCTAACTCTCTGACCTTACTCCAAGGTATGGAGCTGCTTGTTAGCAGGCCGCTTGTGAGCAGGGCTAACGAGGAGGCACCTGTAGTGGATAGTTGGCCTTGCCTGCATGCCATGGTAGATGCATGGCAGGAGGCATGTGGGGCTGCCATGAATCAGTACGCTATGAAGCACACTCGCTTCATGGCTAACTTATGTAATGCCGGAGTGGGCTCTGGACAGCTGCAGGCAGCATTGGCAGGAACTGAATGTGGACCAAAATCTATGGAAACTGTTGTTGAATAATTTTATTTGTTTCGTTTTCGATTGTCTTAGAAGGAGACAATCAGCATGTCTCAAAAAGGGCAAAGTTGATTCAGGGAGTCACGAGCAGTAAGTAGTAACACAACCACACTGTCACTGTTTGCTCATAAGAGTTAAGACTCTGATACTCATAAATATGCTCAAATTTCAGGGGCTCTGATACATTGCAAAAACATCCAAGGTTGTATTATATAAATACTTTCGTCAGATAACTAAAATCTACGCTCCGGAACTGGCCTCTGATACACTAATCACCTCAGGTGTTGATATGAATCGCAAAAGTTATACGTAACCATCGACATTAGTTCACATTCACCAGAGTAGGAAGCTTTGCATTTCGCCTCTTCTGCCGTAAGGGTATCTTCTGTATCATGGCGAAGTCCATATCCAAACCCTTAGAATTTGTAGTTTCAAAAGTTGACACGGTTGTGAACTGGGCTCGTGCTGGTTCTATTTGGCCTATGACTTTCGGCCTTGCTTGTTGTGCTGTAGAAATGATGCATGCTGGTGCATCAAGGTAAAACCGTTTCTATTTCATCGTTTCGCTGTAAATTGATATTCTGTTGTTGCACCTCTGAATACCTTCCCTTCTTCCCTTACAGGTACGACTTGGACCGATTTGGTATCATCTTCAGACCCTCCCCACGTCAGTCAGATGTCATGATCGTTGCTGGCACTCTGACAAACAAGATGGCCCCCGCCTTACGCAAGGTGTATGACCAGATGCCAGAACCAAAATGGGTTGTGTCCATGGGTAGCTGTGCAAATGGAGGAGGCTACTATCACTACTCCTATGCAGTGGTCCGTGGCTGTGATCGTATTGTACCTGTAAGTTTGAAACGTGTGATAGATAGTAGCAATTTAAATTCCAGCAGCTTGCACGCATCATGACATGTTAGCCAGGTCCTACTCACTCTATCACTGCTTTATGCACAGGTGGATATTTATGTCCCAGGCTGCCCCCCAACTGCTGAGGGTCTCCTCTTCGGCTTGCTTCAATTGCAGAAGAGAATCTACAGGTGAAGCATCAAACAAGGCTGTCCCATGTGTTTGTTCATGATTCAATGAATCCTCGAATCTATCAAATCGTAGTCCAGATGAAGACCACGATGATCAAATGGTGGACATTGTCACTCATAACAATACTCATCTACCATGTTGACATGCATTCACAGGAATAAGACTACGCAGCTGTGGGTCAGCAAGTAAGCTGGGGAAGCATGGATAGTTTTCCGTGCTTTATGGATTCCCTAGATGCAGACATGTGGTTGCACATACACTCACAGCTGCTTATTTGTGTAATATATAGCTTGCTTTATTCTGATTAAAACCTAGCATTGGCTTTTCTGTTACCTTACAATAGTACTTCACTTGGATGCCTCAGTTATAGTTTATATTTGGCTCTTTATCCAAAGAATTATGCAGGTTGATCTGAGTGCTTTCAAGTTTACAGAGACTTCTTCTAAAATCATGAAGTCAAAACTTTTAAACTCCTAAACTTTTAAAAGTTTTTCTTTTACACAAAAGTTTTTCTTTGGCTTGAATAGTCTCTCCTGCGTCTCTTCATTAATACAGACAGAACTAGTGAATCTGACACTTTAACGTGGGAATGAGTCGCAGGACATTTGCACTCCAAGCGCTCTGCTTAAGCTCAGCGTCGTTACCCCCCCCTCTTCTCTTTAACATGATCCACAAATTCATCAAGCAAGTATGGCCAGGCCGCTGTTTCATCAAAATTGGAGAAGTCTGGCTTGATGGTCTGCACAGAAAGAAGAGCAAGGCATTTCACAGAACAGTCATCTAAAAAATAATATCTCTAATGGTAAAGCTGTAACTCAACTACCTGTTCTCTGATAGTTGGTACGAAAAGGTAAGTTTTTACCTGCTGCTCCAATTCAAAGCAGACACCTCTTCAACCAACCTGCTGTGTCCTGCAACCTCTCTTTAGGACTGAGGAGACTCACCTGGATGAAGTCATATAGCTGCACCCAGGTGTCTTTTGAGATTGCTCGATTGTGGTGCTTCAGAAGGAACTCACACCAGTCCTCCAGCAAAGGCCATGGCTTGGTCTCGCCAATCAGAAGCTTCCACATTCCAAGAGCCACGTCTAACTGAATACACTTCTGCCCTTTCTGCAAGTACCAACAACCCCAATGTCAGCACTGGTTTCAGCAAACTTAGATTGAAAATGACGAAGGACTCAGTTGTTAAGATTATTTTGCAAGAGAGGGATACTCTACAATACTATTCAGCTTGTGCGCAACTCAAAATATCTCTGGTCTAATTGTGTTATATGAGAAGAATAATGTTCAATCGATCAATAAACAGATTTTCTAAAATCTGTGCTGGGAACTAAGTATGGTGCCCATCGGCATATGGCTCACCTCGCATGAGAACCCGTAGGCAAAGGCATAAATATCTTTGAACCTCTCCTCATTCCTAATTTCAGACCGCAGATCCGGGATCTTCTTCTTCAGCTTATCCAGGGAGTCGCAACCCATTTTCACCATGCCTCCTGTGAACTCCTCCTTGCTGAACTCACACATGACAGCAGCACCCATATAGTAGCTGATGATCAGCTACCATGGAGGAGATGGAACACAAATTCCATTATTAAACGGCCATCCTATACCCGGCCATTCACAGTAATTAACACCAACAGTAGTAACAGCTTGCAGGTAAATGCAAACTTTGATTGTGTATAAAAAGATAAATAAGTGACTGAAATGAAACCTCACCATTACAATATCTGATGGATCCAGATCTAAATCCTCACAAAACCGTACGACACCCTCCGCTTGAATAGTATCTCCATCTTTTTCTGTTTAAAGAAGTGCAGCATTGTAAGACATGGTACTCCACAACAGGACTGATGGAATTCGGGTCACCTTTATATGAAGAATACAAGTCTTCAATACTTTTCAAATTCAGTGATGAAGCTCCTGGTGTCGTGGCAAGCCCTGAAGAGTAGAAATGATTAATTGCAGGCTCCAAAGCCCAGTTCGTTTTCTTCAGGCACTCTGTAGCAATTTTTTCACTGCATAAGATAGGCAGAGAGTAAATGCATGTTGTTTTGTAGGAAGATAATTTTGCTTCTTCCTGCAAATGTGAGTACCTAACAATTCGTACCAGGAATCTGATCTCAGATGTGATTCATGGGAACTTACTTAGCTCCAGTTATGCTTTGAAACTGTTGTACTTTTATCTTGTTATCCTTTGTTAAACGGTTCTGTGCACAGGCAACAGCAATGTTGGATTGAATCTTGTCAGACACTCAGTACTCACTAGGTAGACATTTACACACCATAACAGCGTCCTCCTCCTCTCTCCAGCGCTATTTATTAGCTTAGAACATTCAATTAAGAGTGAAAAGCGATTATTGTCCTCCACTGGACCGAGCTATTCCACACTTCAACTGAGCATAGCCCTGTAAATCCGCTGTTGAGAAAACTTCCAGGTATAGAGCTATGTTGTGACTTGCGATATAATCTGAATTTAAAATGGAGGATACTAGAGCTAGATGGGATAGGGCATTCGTCGAAGCAGTTGACTTCGACACTTGGGGACAGGTGTCTGAAAGCCATTAGCATATTGCTGATGATATAATTATGCGTTGTGTACTATTGATGATTTTTCTATGTTTACTAGGAAGATGCCGTGCAAGTTTCTTAACGTACAAAGTGACCTAAGAACAATTCAATCCTGATTGAAATGATGCTTTGTTCATAAACATGAACACAGGTTGAGGAAGCCACAGAAGGATATCAACGTCTACAAGTGGCTGCCGCTGCTGTATGTGCAATATTTTTCCCTACGCATGAGTTGTTTGAACGTAGCATGAAATGATTTGTTACGCTGCCGCAAACCCTTAAGCTCAAAAACATATGACTCATTAATGACCCTGGGTATTCATGCATACTCTTACAGGAGTACGTGGAGAATGTACTTCAGCTTTCAATGAACAGGAGAGATGGCATTGGAAAATTGGCGACAGCTCTCAAATTACGAGTTCAGGTAGACTATCAGTAGCCTGTTACGCCCAGCCTTAAAGTTGAGCTTCTAACTGCATTTTAAGACATGTGTCCTGTCATCCTGTGGGAATCTTAGGTGCTCATAGTGGTACCCTCTGGGGTGCCGTTCCTGCGTAGTCGTAGGACATATTTACCAATGAAACGCACTTATCACTTTCTTACAAAGCCTGTGAGTTCATGATTGGTCAATAATGACATAATCAGGCCTGTGATTTCATGATTGATCAATAATGACATAATCAGGAGCTTCAAAACAGCACCGACAATAGAGTTGGGCTGAAAGGAATGAAGGCTCTCAAACCCTACATGAAAGAGATCATTGTCTCAGATGGTATGGACGCACCTGACTTAGGTGGTTGCCTCTGATGAGATGGATTGCAAAGCTTTGAGTTAGGAAATGTTGTTTTTATCCCTTGCCTCCAAATATCCGAGATTCTGCAATTTGTTTCAGATGGTAAGAAGGAAATAAGACATTGATTGCATTCCGGAACATCAATGTTTAAAATTTTGTATGTTCAGAGATTATGCAAGGATTTTCTACAACAATCTGGTGATGCTGGGCTTTATACCTGAATCAATGCGCTAACCTTTGTAATGAATTGTTCTGCCTGTAGCCTTGTTTCCTCTAAGAGGTTTAGATCCAGAGGCAGTGTTGGGTATCGTCCCTGTGGAGGAAAGACCTGACACATTTTATGATGTAAGTATGAAGGATGTTCTGACTACGCTAATGCGTTATAATGCTTTCGCTCAGTCTACTGCAATGTGCTGAACTATTGAATGTTAGAGTTTTAGTAAAACTGACAGGACATAGAGCAAGCTTCATCTTCAGCAATCAAATGGCTGGGGAATATTTAAACATGATATTTAGAGGCCAGGAGTGCCCAACTTCTTGTCTTATTTTGGATTAACGCAGCAGCAGCAGCAACCAGAGTGGGAGAGAGAAGAGGAAGATGAGAGCAAGCCTGGGCCATCCACAGGCAACCTTCGGGGTCGGCCACCCAACTTGAAGAAAGGAGATCGGATTTTGTGTGTGTTTGTTGACAAATGGGGTTTCAAGGAGGGTGCAAGCACTTTCAAGGAGCCTCAGGTGTCCATGTCTGTCAGGGATCAAGACGGGGAACTGGTGGAGGCTGTACAGGTGGGATGTAAAGCATCATGAGCCGCCATGGATCATTCCTTGTGGGGTAATGAATGGACTTAGCTCCATGGATCATTCCTTATGGGATAATAAATGGACTTAGCTCCATGGATCATTCCTTGAGGGATAATAAATGGACTTAGCTCCATGGATCATTCCTTGTGGGATAATAAATTGACTTAGCTCCATGGATCATTCCTTGTGGGGTAATAAATGGACTTAGCCATGGACGAACAAGATAGGAAATGATTCATGTATATGATGTAGATATAATAAATGACGTCTGTCAGTTCTGCTCACTAAATATCTGCCTTTTTACTTGTTGCCTTTCTCTAAAGAAGCAAAATTATAGGTTTTTGTTGTATAAAAAAGCACTGGTAAGCCAGTAGTTTAAGTACGCTGCTTTTTGACATTTTGAGAGAGCTTCGCTAAACATTTGTTCTTCAATTTTTTAGGAAACACCGTATGGCAGGCGTATCAGCAGTAGCAGCAACTATGTACAGTTTGAAACTGAGATGTATGTTCAAACTTCTCTGAACAAGCTGGGCAACAGCTGCGCCATCTTCTTTGAATTCAAGCACTACAAAGCTGACAAGAAGAAGGTGAATTATATTTCTGCCCTTCAGATGTATACTTCAGGCATGCATGACCTGTTCCCCTTGTTCACAGAAAAGCTGCAAGTGCTACTGCTTCATGGAAATGGATGAGGTCAGGGCCGGCCCTGTAACGCTCGAGGTATGTGCAAGCTGTACATGAGTACGTGCATTAATGCAAACAGAGAAAACTTAAACAAATAAGACAACAAATAATGTGCCTGCAATCTTACAAAGAATAGTCATTATGTGAGTCGAGTATGGCATTGAGTGCTGCTCAAATTTTGTAGGTGTACAAGAAACCAACCATTTACAAGCGTAACAAGAAGCCTGTGCTGCTATCAGTAAAGCCTTTTTACCTTCATCTCCACCTCACTGTAGAAACAATAAATGAGTGATTATCATAGTTCAAACAAAAAGAATCCCTTTTAGTGACTCAGATTTTTTTATATGCATTTCATAACAAAGAATTTTATTTGGACGCAATTGACTGTGATCAATGTTTGAGGTATGTAACAATCCCTGTCGACCTCTCACACATGTGAGAGAGCAGCAGGTCCTCGACCATGCCAGAGGGTGCCGATGGGATAAAAATGAATTAAGATAATTTATGCACACCTAGCTTTAGTTTCGTGTATTTTAGTAAAGAAATATCAATGAATGGATTGGGATTTCCACGCGCTCGTGTTGGTGACGCGAACCAAATCGTGTCTGGAGTTCCTGCAAGTGCATGTAGCTGCAGTGGTAGGCCATTTACGTCTGCCCCATATCACGTCAACAGGCACAAATCATTGAAGGGCAAGATCCGTGGTCAGGTACTGTTGATTGAGCTTCGCAACTTATTTGCAAGCAATTTTGTCGCTGACATTGCACTGGACTTTGCGCGTACTACTGCTTAGGTCCTTGTTTGCGCTCTGTTCGACCCACCTCCATTCAAACCGAGCAAGCTTGACGTCAAATTCACCACAACTGAGACCTTAGACTCAATGTCTGCCCTCGTTGGGAGAAAGTACACCCTGACTCATAATGATGTGTCAGGCGAGCTATGGCTGACAGTGGGCACCCATTACAATCATGCCCAAATATCTGGATTCTACACACGGCTGCTTAGAGATGAAGTCATTGCAGAGTGGCTACCTGACCGAGAGGGTTCACTTGTTCCTGAATTGCATCTGTTCTGTCATGTAAGCGGGGAGGAAAGATGGCTGGCCCCACCACAACTACGCAACTACATTTTCAGGAGAGAAATGCCACTGGTAAGCAAGATGGCACTTGATCAAAAGACATATGCATGTTTCTATGGTGTTGTCTTTCTTGAGGGCAGACTGCATGTGCGCACTGCTGGTTTCAAAGTCAGTTGCTTCCATGTCGTCTAGGTGCTGGATTGTGTTAAATATGCAGAGGAGTCGTCGATTCAGCTGTTGCCAGAAATTTCCAAGGCAAAAGTCTATGTCCATTTTCAGTCTACTTCAAAGGTAAAGAGTAACTATGTGAAACTTTCTACTTTCCACTTGCATGGAATACCACTGATGTAGCTAATTGTTTTTATGATGCATGCCTTGTTGCTTTTTATTAAAGCACTGGCATAAATCCCTTCAACTTTTCGTCCATCTGCTCAAATTCCAAATATTTTTTAGCATTTCACCTCTCTTGCGTAAAACAATGGCGCTCATGATTGAGCTATTCGATTCGCACAGGATCTTGACAGAGTGGAATGTTGGGGCATCCTAGGTGATCGGAGCACATGGAAGGCTGTACCTGTTTCCATCTTGAAGAGAATGCTGTTTATGGTACTAGGACGACCATTGGAAGATGAGCAAGAGAGCAGTCCTACATGTAATGGACACATGGAGGGGCAAAGACAAAATGAAGGAATCCAGCAGCAGCCAGAGAGGCTCGTAGTCTCAGAGGGAGCAAGCTCCACCTCAGTATCATCAATAAATATGATACCTGTAGTAATATCCATACTAGATGGGGGCCCCTTGCCATCAGGATTGGGCGTGGATAGTGCATGCAGCTCTGGCTCTGATGAGAAGTGTGGTTCTGAAAGAACACAGTTGTGGGAGCGTGGTCCTCCAGTCGTAACTGATGAAGTAGCTAGCTGCCAGCTAAATGACTATGACAGGTGTTATAAGTTGTCCAAGGAGTGGCAAGGATTTGACGGTGTGGTGCCTTGTGCCTCATGTTTGGGGTTGCATAAGGAGGAGGAGTCCAAAAGGTCTTCTCCGTTGGATCGCCAGAAGCAAGTAGTGATAACATCATCTTTACATAGATCATGTAGCTCTTGTAGCTCTCAGTTTGTGATGGTACCTATAGAAGTTAGAACTAGGAGATCTAGGGCTCCTTCCCGATGAGAGGATTCTCAAAGTTTAGTGTTGTTAAGATGGATGACTTCTGAGGGGTTTAAGTAGAACGAAGAGTGTTGCTCTTCAGGAACAAGAGAAAAACGTAGCTTTATGTGATTGTATTCGCATGCGCGAGTACTTTTCGAAGACCATATGATGCGCCTCAGATCAGAGGCTTGTGCTTAAAGGCAGGAAGGAGCAATTACCAGTTTTACGCAAAGCTACAGCGTTGTTGTAAGGTTGCATGAGTGAGCCCTTAAGTTCACAAGAACCAGAATCATCCTTAAAGCAGCACTAGTGAACTCATTAGAAGTACAGAGTTGAGAGAGAATTAAATAATATAAAAAAATGATGATTCTAATATATCAATAAAATACGTTCAGAAAGCTTTGAGTATGTGAGAAGGTCATCAGGTCCTTTTATTCACTGTAAAAATTCCGTCACTCCATTATTGTTACAACTAACCATGGACATCTTCTGCATGAGATGTCAACAGAGGTTCTCCTAGAGCAACTGTGTCTTCAAGTGAATTCTGAGACTCCGGATAAAGCAAAACTTTCCCTCGTTGACTCTTCAGGATTCTTCCCGTCAATATCATGGCAAATAAGCTAGCAATTTGCAGCAATGCCATCGCGAAGGTTGCCAACATGAGGCACTGCGTTGGAAAACAAAGCAGAGATAACTCAATCAAAGCATGTCAGTACTGCATGCTCAACTTATAAGTCTGTACTAGTAAAGCACTCACATTATATATC
The DNA here is from genome assembly GCA_002335675.1 of Chlamydomonas eustigma. Lineage (NCBI taxonomy): Eukaryota > Viridiplantae > Chlorophyta > Chlorophyceae > Chlamydomonadales > Chlamydomonadaceae > Chlamydomonas > Chlamydomonas eustigma. The sequence continues at coordinate 326,365 of BEGY01000064.1, read as the reverse complement.
AGTTGCATGAGGATCTGCTAGACAGATCTTCCAAAAACACAGTACCTGAAAACCTAAATTTGGGAGCCATTTCGCCAACATGGGAACTGCAAAGGGGAAGAAGGTAGCGCCCAGGCCTGCCACAGTGCTCATGGCTCCATTCAGGAACTATGTGTACAGGTGTGAAGGCAGATGCTAGGATCAGCAGTTGGGGTGTAAAACAAGCACCTGAAATTCTTGCTTTATTAGTTCAATTTTAACGATTTCTAGTCAGAACTTGTAGCTTTGCTTGAATAGCGCAGTGCTAGACCAATCAGATGAGCTCTTATAACCTCATTATAGTGTCAAGCCATAATCAGCTTGCAGGCTCAGGTTACCTCAGCAGTCTCTGCTGCAATAACACCACTCACACCATCCACCTCCACATACTCTGTTGCCATGTTCATGCTGCATGACATTCACTTACCCCATCCACCTCCACATACTCTGTTGCCATGCTCATGCTGCATGGCACTCACTTACCCCATCCACCTCCACATACTCTGTTGCCATGTTCATGCTGCATGACACTCACTTACCCCATCCACCTCCACATACTCTGTTGCCATGCTCATGCTGCATGGCACTCACTTACCCCATCCACCTCCACATACTCTGTTGCCATGCTCATGCTGCATGGCACTCACTTACCCCATCCACCTCCACATACTCTGTTGCCATGCTCATGCTGCATGGCACCCCTGCAGCTGCCCCAGCAGCCACCAGGATGGTGGCAGTGATGACTGAAGTAAGACCCCCTCCTGCATCCACACTTGATCCATACTGAGACCCTATGCTTGTCAGGGAGCTGTGACGACTAGTATTCAAGGCTAGTGCTCCTGAGGATCCAGATACTAATAAATGAAGACCTCCAGCGAAAGGTGTTCGGCTACCCAGGTTTGAGAAGGCCAGGGATGCATCCCCTCCTGTGGAGGCCGCTGGCGCAGATCCCATCACCAGTGGCAGTACAGAGCCCAGTACTGCCAGCGGCATCATGAGGGCCATGATGGAGGCAGTGCTGAGACAGGTAGCCATGAACATCTGTGAAAGGATGTTAAGGAGGTCAGGGATATCTGCACTGCAGGATGGTCAAGGACATCTGTACAGGGACTACAGGATGGTCAAGGACATCTGTACAGGGACTGCAGGATGGTCAAGGACATCTGTACATCTGTACATCTGTACATCTGTGAATATAGAATATATATGCTGCAATGTCAGAGATTGTATTCTACAAAGTTCACAACAAGCTTGAAGAACAAGTATGTGTTTACAGGATAAGAAGCCCTCAGCTACATACTGCAGGTAGTCGACCCAGTGTGAAGATAAGCCAGTACAGTGAAGTGATTTGTTGACCAGCAGCCTCTGATAAACCGGCTTGTTTTATGCTGTAGGTGTATATCCAGTTACCATATCCTGAAGATGTGGCATAATCATCAGCAAATTGCACTTCCTCTGAACTCGCTAATTGAAATCTTATAGATGGATATAACATGCCTCACTTTAGAAGTTCATCTGAGACTAACTCGTGTGGCATTTCAGTTACTTTCACCATAAGCATTGAAATTAAATGATGTAAATGATTTTGAAGATCTGCTGATTTTACTGGCAGCAACACCACACCTCCTGCTGTGAGCTGTGAACAAATGTGAAACCTCTCACCCAGCTCTATAGAGACATTTGCGAATATGAGCATCAGAAGCCCGGCCTGGAAACACATGCGCCAGAAGACGCTGTCCTTCTTTCTGCTGTCAGCCTCCTTCCCAGCTGTACTGCTGTGAAGAAGCCCTGGGTTACCATGGTCTCTCACTTCCTCCTCATCCCAGATTATGGGCTGAAATGGAGCCAGAGCTTCAGACCCTTCTGATGCTTGCTCTGCCTTTTTCAAGCTACCTGATAGCTTTGGACCTGTCTGCCCATTAGGGGAAGCAGGGCCAGGGGGGAGCATGAGCAAAGTGATGGCAGCTACTCCTGCTAGGGCTGTGGCTATGTAGTAAACCCCTGTACCAGATCCAGTGTGAACCTCAACAAAGTGCACCAACTGAGGTGCAAGAAGTGCCCCAACTCCAAAAAGCATGCTGCATCAAGCAAATTTCGAAAGTGTGAAGTGTCAATTTTGAATGTGCATTTATGCGCATGATCATTGCATCACTCCATCTCCCAAATTATGCGCATGATCAGTGCACCACTCCATCTGCTAAGTTATGCGCATGATCAGTACATAACTCCTTTTGCTAAGTTATGCGCATGATCAGTGCATCACCCCATCTGCTAAGTTATGCGCATGATCATTGCATCACTCCATCTCCCAAATTATGCGCATGATCAGTGCACCACTCCATCTGCTAAGTTATGCGCATGATCAGTACATAACTCCTTTTGCGAAGTTATGCGCATGATCAGTGCATCACTACATCTCCTAAGCGAGTGGAAATCAGGTACGCACCTTAGTGCGTTGAGGAGGAAACCTATTGTGATGGGCAAGCCTGGCTGGTCGCATGGCAGTAACCACATGGATAGGCAATTCACTCCTGTGTTGATCATGTTGAAAGTCAAGCTTATAGCGCCATACACAACCGCCAGCTCCAACACACTCCGACAGAAGGGCATCACTGCAAACCCAACAGCCTGTTAAGAGATCAGGGTTAAGAGATCAGGGTACAGAAGGGCATCACTGCAAACCCAACAGCCTGTTAAGAGATCAGGGTTAAGAGATCAGGGTACAGAAGGGCATCACTGCAAGCCCAACAGCCTGTTGAGAGATCAGGGTTAAGAGATCAGGGTACAGAAGGGCATCATTGCAAACCCAACAGCCTGTTAAGAGATCAAGGTCACTGTTGTTACAGGATACAGGGGAATACAGTAGACACCGATTCATCATAAGATTGAGCCGTTTATATCTAGGATGTGAACGAAATTGATGCAGAAAGATGGCTGACGTGAGGAATTGGAGAGTAGCTATCTGCATCTGAAATAAACTTTTTAAAATTAAGGAGTCAGTTTCACAAGCTGTGTACAGTCCTCTTGAACTACCTGAATGATGCAGGAAACCCCTAGCACCAAATGTCCGGGGGCATGATCCATAATCCATCCACTGGGGATGCCACCAACTATAAGACCAATACCACTCATACCCAGTACTGCAGCAATGACACAGCAACACTCTTTATTCTTCTGTTAAGAAACCTATGTACGTGGTTTGCATCTATTTTGTTGGCGTTACGGTCGATGATGTTACCTGGTGCTATCTCAGCTTCTGTGCAGCCAGCCTGTTTAGCCAATACTGAGGCCATAGGTCCCACGATACTGAGTTGAACCCCGAAGATGAGTGAAACGAGTCCATATATTGTAGAAAGCAAAAGAATCTGATTTGTTGCATTCATTAGAATAAGATGACAATGAGGAATGGAAACCATGTGACAGAGTGAATCAGGCGTACGGTCGTTACAGTGTGGTTTTTTGAGCTTTGAGCCCTACTCAATAAATCGAATACCTGGAGAAAATGACTGTCACAATATCCCACATGTCTACGTTGCGATCTAGTGCAGGTAAGAAATGAGGTACACGTTGTGTTATGGGAGTTAGGAAATCATAACTGAATCCCTGAAATGTGTGCATAATTTTCGTAGTGGGCGACTGGGAGGCTTGTGGAGATGCTTTTTACAGTAGGGAGCTGCTCTATGATATGATGTGGGAAGATACTGATCTTGACAGCAAAAGGTCTGCTTCAGAAAAAGCGATCCTGCACTTCCAGCAACTGTTATTATATAGACCGTGTGAGCATGTCTAGACACTTCAGTTCTGCTATACTTATGTCATGATTTATAGTCATGACATAACTTCAAAGCTGGCAATATTTTCAACTTTCAATGTGTGCCTAAGTTCCACCTTATTATCACATCTGCATGCACAGGGTCTGCTGCTCTCCGTTTGGTGGCCCCATTGCTGTTGTGAGAGATGAGCGTCAGATGGTGGTCATAACCTCGGGCGGCAGCGTGAGACCCATCATCCGCACCTTTGCCGCCAGTGGACGCCTGCTGGGGTCTCATGTATGGGACAAAGGTCGCATCATAGGGTGGGGTTGGAGTGCATCTCTTGACCTGGTGGTGGTTGATGAACAGGGCAGGGTGGTGGTGCTGTCTATGCACAGCGAAAAGCTTAGAGAATTTGGGATGGGGTCAGCAGCTGAGAGCTTGGGGATATGTCAGGTGTGATTGCCGTCATCACATTATAGCTAGCTGTCAAGTCTCATTGCTGCCATCACATAGCTAGCTGTCAAGTCTCATTGCTGCCATCACATAGCCACGTGCTTTAATACCTCAGTAGCATTACAACTGTAGCAAGATACAAGAATACTCTTACAGCATGGTGTCACTAGCTCATGGTGTCACTAGCTCATGGTGTCACTAGCTCATGGTGTCACTAGCTCATGGTGTCACTAGCTCATGGTGTCACTAGCTCATGGTGTCATTAGCTCATGGTGTCATTAGCTCATGGTGTCATTAGCTCATGGTGTCATTAGCTCATGGTGTCACTAGCTCATGGTGTCACTAGCTCATGGTGTCACTAGCTCATGGTGTCATTAGCTCATGGTGTCATTAGCTCATGGTGTCACTAGCTCATGGTGTCATTAGCTCATGGTGTCACTAGCTCATGGTGTCACTAGCTCATGGTGTCACTAGCTCATGGTGTCACTAGCTCATGGTGTCACTAGATCTTATTGCTGAATGATGCGTTTGATCACGACTGCATAGACTGTACCTGGTGTGTCCAGCGGACCTCATGACATGCTTGAGGCCGTAGTTGACCATGCTTTGACCACTGAGTATGCATATCCTCTTGGCTGATGTAGGCCGTAGTGTTTGGTGATGGCGTGGTAGTGCTGACTGGACTGGGGCCAGTGGGGAGGCAGGTCTGGGCAGCCACCAGCCTATCTAGTCCCAGGCCCATGCCCCTGGCAGCACTGCCTAAAGTCGCTGCTACTGCGGGAGTTTTGGAGGATGCTTGTATTGCAGTTCTGGAGCCGCACTTGACAGCATCGAGTGGCCTAGAGGTGATTCTGACAGGATGGGTTATTACAAACTGTCTAGTAAGGATTGCTCTTGTCAGTGAAGCATATTCTGGAAAGTGGTTACTCTGTCAATCGGCTTCATGCTGTCTTGGAGGAGGAGCACATCTGTGATCTTGATACACCACTCATACCTTAGCTGAAGCCCTGATATACCTTCCCCTCATTCCCTTGCTTCATCTCTTTGAATAGGTCCACCCAAAATATAGCCCATAGCTTCCTCCTTTTGTTTTTTTTATTAGCAGGTGCACCTGAACTGTGACCCTGTTCCTCATCCTCTTGTTTCCTCTTATTGAACAGGTCCTGTTAGGTACATCAGAGGGTATCTGGATGTTAGACGATCTGACATGCAGGCTCCAGACCATCCCTGCTGGATCGCTTTCACACTCACAAGGTGCTTCAAATGCAGCTACGGAAGCAGCAGCTGTTGTTGCTGCCTCCGAAGCTGTATTGCACCTGGCTGTATCCCCTGATGGTGCCTTTATTGCAGCTTACACCAGAGATGCACGCATTCACGTATTTTCATCAGGTGGGTTGCTTATCCTTTTCGCATACATGATGCTCACTCATGGTCACGTGAAGCTGTGATTGCCAGGTGAAGGTGACAAAATTCATATGTATTTTGATGAGGCAAGTTACTTCTATCTATGATCTTTGGATTTCTCTTGCTTGCACTGTCCAGACTTGACGAAACATCTGTCAGAATTTGACACCAAAGCAGAGGGCAGGCCCCTGAGACTGCAATGGTGCGGCTCTGATGGAGTGGCTGTACAGTGGCCTGAGCTGCTGCTGTTAGTGGGTCCCTTCGGCGACCATGCCTCCTGGCCTTTAACAGGGGAAGCTGTGTGGATGGTACCTGAGGTGAGTGAGTGATGGGGGGCTGAGGACTGCACGTAAACATGCTTGACAGTTATAGTCAATGGGAAGGAAAGTAACTGCCAGACTGCTTGACAGTTATAGTCAATGGGAAGGAAAGTAACTGCCAGACTGGGTTCAGCACTTCACATCATAGTTTTGCAACTATGATGTGAAGTGCTGATGGCATGTGGAGACCTGATCTTGAGGGTCCCATTTTTGAGCATTGAAAGTGCTGCTAGGGCAAACATTATGACACAGTGTTCGCGCTTCAACAAGCCACAGTCTTTGTATTGGAAGGGATCTTTCCCGCTTCAGTTTGCAGGCTTAAAGATTGATTTGAAAATGCCATGCAGGTGGATGGTCTTCGGCTAGTCAGTGGTACCCGGCATGAGATCCTGCGCCGCCTCCCTCAGTCTCTATCTGATATATTCAAGCCAGGTTCCACCTCCCCTTCAGCAATGGTGAGCTGTCAACATGAGAACATGGACGCTATAGGTACTTGTAAGTTAAGTGTATGATCTTGAAGTTATTCGTCGTGCCTCACAAGAGTTACATGTTATGCCCTTCACATGAGTCATGGCCTTAGCAGGTGGTGTCAGGTGTAGGGCATGAAGCGTAAAGCGGAACTCGTTATGGTGTAGATTTTAAAATTATAAGCTTGCAGTACAGCTTGCTGACCTTGCTTTGAAATGCTGTAACACTGTTGAGACTGCTGAGGGTTTAGGGTTCTGAGGGAATCTCATGGTGCAAATAAAGTTCATATAATCATTATTTGTTATTCTTTCAGTCTGCTTAAGGCCGCCTTATCACTTTAGTGTATGGAATTTCAATACATGTGTGGACATTCATACTGCTGATGATGCTCCTTGATAGCTGTGGGAGGGTAGAGACCTGTATGAGCAACGCAGTGCCCGTGCTGATCGAGTTCTTAGAGGGATGAGTGCAGAGGAGCTTCAGTCAGCAGTTGCAGCTTGTATTGAGGCTGCAGGTACAACCCTGAGAATGAACACTGCTCTTCTTCTCACACTGACCTAAAACTCACGGCTACATCATTTAGCAGCATCATGCTTTCAAATGTACTGCAGAAAGCTTTTCTCTGCACTCAAAACAAGTGCCTTTGCTTCAGGGCTGGATCTTAATCCTTCAAGGCAAAAAGCTCTCCTGAGAGCAGCATGCTTTGGAGCAGCATTCTGCCCTAGATCAGGGGTGAAACAAGACCTGTCAGATTCTCTTTCAGAGAGCCAAACCCCGTCTGATGTGTCCACTACATCTCTTTACACATGCTGCAGTAAGCTTCGAATCCTGAATGCTTTGAGGGAGCCGAGGCCAGGCATGCCTCTAACACTCCCTCAGCTGGATGTCTTGTCTTTGGCTGTGGTTGTGGCTAGGTGAGGACCTTATCATCTTCAGACTCTTCCTGGGTCCTAGATACTACACCTTGTAAAAGATATTTGCTGAGTCTGGGAGGAGAGGTCTATCACCTCCTGCTGCTTTGGCACATATAATTGATTCAGACTTGCCCTGTAAGGGTCTCCAGTGCCATACCCTGTAAGGGTCTCCAGTGTCATACCCTGTAAGGGTCTCCAGTGTCATACCCTGTAAGGGTCTACATTGTCATACCCTGTAAGGGTCTTCATTGTCATACCCTGTAAGGGTCTCCAGTGTCATACCCTATGCTTCTACACAGGCTGGTCTCCTACAGAGAATGGCTGTTAGCCTTTCGTATTGCAGGGACTCTGCCGCATCATGCTGCCAGCAGAAATACTTTAGCGGTCATGACAGCTCCTCCTGGTGCTGCTGCACCCTCTGTTCCATGCAGTCAAGGCAGTGCAATGCTGCCTTCCGGAACCTCTCCAAGGGAACAGGTGATGCTCTGACATTGTACATAGCAGCCTTTGGTGACAGACTTGAGGCTATAGTATTGAGAAAAGGATCAGTGTGTGGCAGAACGCACAAGTTGCTAAGCTGTCACGTCCATTCAGGTTGGATTTCTTTATAGAATAAACTCTCCTGTTCTTCAAATTTGAACATGCGTGGAAGTAGTCTGTGATAGAAAGTACTCTGTATGATCTCAGGTGCTGCTGCAATGGGCTTGTGCTAAGATTAGTGCCACCTCTTCAGCCAGCCTGTCTGATATGGAGCTGAAAGACCAGGTCAGTGCAAAACTCAAGGCATGCCCAGGCATCCATTTTGCGCCTCTGGCAGCACATGCACAAGCCATTGGGAGGCGACGGCTGGCCCTGAAACTTCTAGATGAAGAGACCAGCTGCTCTTTACAAGTGAGGCTTGACTAGCTGATGGTCCAAGTCAACTGCAGAAGAATTTCTGAAGTGTCGTAGTGTAGGAATTCTATGCCCGTCTTCTAGAATGACAAAGCCTTCGTTCAAGATCTGATTATTGAATGCAAGCTTTTCATCATTAATGCTCTCAACTTGTTTATGTTTGGTGTGTTTTGTCTCTTGGGATGAGAGAGCTGGTTGATATCTTGAGCATTCTTTTGTTATCAGGTACCTCTCCTGCTGAGCCTTAGGTCAGGGTTGACAGCTCCTCTTTCCTCTGGCGGATTATCTTCTGCCATAAGATCACCTAGTGGCACTGGTGCAGGGAGTGGGGACCTGGCATCAGAGGAGAGTGATGAAGATGGAGACGTCCAATTAAAGGCGTTGAGAAAGGCCATCGAGAGTGGTGACACTGACCTGGTGAGTTGGTCTTAATCATGCAGTGCTTATACTCAGTACTCCTGTCATGCAATCCAGGTGCATTAGAGGTTTGCGTGTTAAGTATTTAATACTGCCTGCATTTGTCTCTGTTGGTAGTGAGGATTGATACCAGACCCCGTGACCAGGTTGTCCTAAAATCTGGAGCGTTTTTTACGATAATTGAGAGAAGGCAAGCCCCCAGGTGTTGTTGTATCCCAAGCATGTTGGTAGTTGGTTACTTGATACTGCTTGTCAGGTGTAATTGGTTGTACTACATGTTAGGTATACTTGGTCCTCTTCAGCATCTATAAGAGCAGATCCCTTCAGGACTTCTGGGCAATTGTCAGCAGCAGGACCCTTGCCAAGAACCTGTTTCTGAAGTTCTGCAGATCGAGGGTGAGGGTGTGTCTGATATACGGTATACCTCATGACAAGTATGAGCAATATAGACTATAGTCATAAATGCGCATTCATCATGTTCTAAGACCTCCACATAAATCATGTACTAAGGCTACCACATAAATCATGTTCTAAGGCCCTCATATTAAAAAGACTCGTCCTCTCTCTTTCTACTAAAGGGCTAGTGCATTGGTGATGATCATTGAATGACTTTTGCTGCAAGATCCTGAAAGGACTGTCAGAAAATAATCCTACATTCATGATGACTATGATGCACAGGAGCCTGAGCTTTTGGAGACCATCCTCACTGTAAACAATCAAACTGTAGACCTGGCTGAGCAGCAACTTCGACGCACCCTTTCTCAGTACACTGCAGCATATCTCTCACGGTCCGCATCTGAATCAGCGCTGACGAAGCTTGTGTCTGGTCTTTCAGACGTAGCTGCCAAGTACGGTGTGGTGAGTTGTGGTCTTTGTTGTTGCGCATGCACATGTGATGTGAGGTTTCAAACAAAATGTGCTTTATAAACAGTTTTTTTCTGCGTCCACATGCCTGCAGTTTGACTGTATTGACATGCAGAGTTGATGAGGCCTAGTGGTTCCGCTTCTCCTGTGCTTTGCTACATGTACTTGGACACATGTTAATCCTAATGTGCACATCCTGCAGAGTAAGGAGCATGCCTTTCAGTCCAAGGCTGTCTCAGAATTCTCGTTACTGAGGAGAGAGCAGGCCAAATTAGAGCGCGAGACAGGGCAGCACATGTTTGTGGGCTTGTCATTGATAGACACCGTACGAGCCTGTATAAGGTGAGCCTCCTCACCGTGTAGAGCTATTGAAATCTAAAAATTTTGTCCTTTGAGCAAAATAACTTCTGTACGCTTATCTGCTGTTTTTCAAATGTCCGTGTCCCTGACTTGTCCACCTGTGCTAGCAAGAACTAAAGCACTGACATGCCTCCTGCTGTTTGGACCCAAAGGCTTGGCCATCATAGACAAGCAGCTTCACTGAAGAAGCAATTCTCAATCAGTGACAAACGGTTTTACTGGCTGAAGGTATTGTTGCTCATTTTGTCTTGAACTCATGTCTGTGGGTGATGATGATGCATGTGTAACCACTCGGGTGCATGGAGTGACACACATGGAGTGGCGCACACGGATGGTCATGGCATGCACTGCTGTATATGACCTTATTCACTGAAGCCCTCTACGTATTGCACTCTATCAGGCCTTGCTTCTTGTCTGCCAAGTTTTTGAGTCTCACATCTCTTGCATTTCATTACAATAGAAAGGCATCATGAGTACTTTCGTGCCCTCACATTTTATTGAATGCACTCTGCAGATTCTGACCCTGTGTGAGGAAAAAAGCTGGGAAGAACTTGATATGTTCGCCTCTGAAAGAAAAAGCCCTATTGGTTGGGAGCCTTTCCTTCAGCTGGCCAAGAAGCACGCAGCCCCCAGGGATGTCCAGAGCAGGTCATTGACACTACGCTATGTTGTGTTTAGGGTTTGTAAATGAACTAATAGGGTTAAGTACAATGCTGTGTGTTGTGGATTTAATCGGACTAAAGCATTTGCACAACATTTAAGGAAGATTGTTAGTCATGGATCTACGCTAATGCTCAATGCTGAGGAACTCTCTTGTCAAGTTTGAGATGACGGTTAGAGGATTAATGTGTGTGTCCTCTCCCTTTCTAAATTTTACAGGATCATAGCCAAGATGCCTGACAACATCACCAAGGCAGAGATGTTCACAGCTATTGGTTGTACCAGAGAGGCTGCTGAAGTGGCGGCTAAGATCAGGGACAGTGATTTGTTTGCTAAGATCCAGGGTTTAGTTCCCGCCACCAGCCCTGCAGGCTTAGCTATTGCACAAATCCGAGAAAAGTTTCAGGCTAGTTTCAGATGATGATAACCTGACAATAACAAGAGGCCTATTGATTAAAATGATCCTTCTTTTATATAAACATTTAAGATACGGACTGACATCTTAGATGCGCTCAGTGAAGGGAGAATGTTCTTCGCTTGCTAAAATGGTGTTAAAAAGTATAAGTCCAATGGAATAGGTAAATCATAGAGGCCCATTAATTGACTAATTAACTGAGCCTTTAATGGAACTAGAACTCATTTAAAGCCTTGTGCACTTTGGAAGTAGTGACGGCGGTGACCATGCAACTGACTTTAGAAGGCCCTCCATAGAATGTGTTGCTGAAGTGCTGAGATGCACCTGCGTATGTGTCTGGCATTTCCACTTGAGTTGGTTTCTTAAGGCCATAATCGTTGCTTGTTGTCTGGTATACGGGGTGTTGAACCCTCGGATTATGCCTTCGGATGGTTGCATCAGCAAAACGATCTGGGAGTGTCCCAGCCAGAGAGTGGCTGACTACTGCTTGCATTGCAGAGACAGTGACGGGGGGTGGCGCTTCTTTTACAGCTGGCCTCCAATTAGAGGCGTAGAAATTTAGGAACGCTTTTTTGGGCGCAGAGCATGAGGCCAGCAGTCCTTCAATCCTCTCATCGCCCCGTGAAACAACCCCTAAGCTAACAGCAGCCTCTGAAACCTCTTGTAGTGCCTGAGCAGCAGGCCCCACTGGTCCATCCACGTCAGTCTTCTTCTCCAGGGCTATGTAGAAGGTCTCCGCAGCTTCCAAACCAGAAGATGTGGAGGTATCCATACAGAAATCTAGCTCCAGAGCATAAACAGGCTTTCCCACAGCAATCAGGCGATCTTGGAGAAGGGTTGCCAACTGCTTGACCTGGCTGCTTGCATGAGTGCTCCCTTGATGGGCTGAACTCAGGGAGGTGGAGGGGCCACTAAGGAAGAGATCTGGAAGGGATGACTTACGGATGACCATAAGGGGAGCCAGGGCAGCTGCAGTGATGCCATCTGCAATGCCGGAGGGGCTCGAGGCGGTGGCAAGTACACGTGGGTTGGAGGCTGTAAGAGAGAAATCGTCAAGGTCGAGGAGGGCGAGGGATGACACATCAGCACCTGGTGGTGGGCGATGGAACACAACTGTGTCCTTGGCACGGATAATGGAATGCTCCACAATGCGCTGGAAGTTGAAGTATGGATGATACAGCACATCCAGGCTCGCAATAATCTGCAAGGCAAATAGTTGTATTGAAAGCACTTAGGACTTGATGTGAAGTCCAAAATGTTGACCTTAGATCAAAGACTTCTTAAGAGAAAAGCCTCTGTTCCTATTCTTCCTCTGTTCCTACTTGTCAAAGTATGTACAGATGGTAAGATCCAGAGCTCAGAACATATTACAAGAACCTCTTCATATGTTGCTGACATGCCCAACTTACAAGGTGTGAATCATCCAGCTTCGCAGTTTGAATAGCGTAGCCTACATCTGAAAAAAGATCGCAAGTTCCGCCCCTCTTTCCATTATTCAAGATATTAGCAGCTGGGAAGCCATCGGACAACTTAGAATTGGCCCAAGATAAAAGGTCATGATGATTCCTTTCATTTGATAAAATAAAGACCTGCATGGGAGTGATGGAAGATCATGATCTTCACAGATCAAATGATAATACTACACCATCCTTGAAGGGATGATGGCAAACAGATCTGCAAAAGATTGCAGAGTGTTAGACCGAGTATGTGCACTCTTGACTAGTCAAGTGCTAGTGGTTGACATGAGAAGAAAAAGACACAGAGCACCATTGACTTACCCTGTCGTGATATGGCTGTAGCCGAAGAATGGATCTAAGTGCCAGCATGTAGTAGCTAAGAGCAGGCATTCCTGCCACTGCCGACACTGGAGACACTGTAACAAGCACAACACATGTTTATGCATGATCATTTGAAGGCGGCGAAGATGTACAATGCTCTTACCTTCTTCATTCGTAGCGAGCAAAAGTAATTTTACCTGTGAACCATGAAAACATGCGATCAGTTAAAAACGACAAGACAGTCACAAAAGAAGAGCAACGTACTTGCGACATTTGAAAAAACTTTTTAATGCTTATTGTTCAGATTTCGGCACTTATAGAAGAAACCATTGTAAGCAATCTAAGGAACAGTTGTGGTACTGAGGCGGTACAACTATGCATGAAATTTAGTGTGGCATGAAGTGATAGGGTCAACATGAAGAGGATCGTCGTACCAGATGTAATAACAAAAGATCAATGTTCAGAACTGATTGCTATACATCAGTCCTTATCAGTAGCCGGCTATCGTCCAGGAGTGTGTTCCACAACTCTTCAGGATGTCATTATATCAGCTCCTGAGCTTCTCATACCATTAGTGTGTACCAATAGCGAATCCATACATGCTCGAATCTCTGAGGTGCCAACAATTTTATGCATGTACAGGTGAAAGTGAGGCAACAGGTGTGGGAGACAGTGGAGCAAGTGTTTGGCTTGACTTTGGAACTTTATGTAGAATTCACGGGGCTGATTTCATGGTGCAAAGGCTCAAGCATTGGTTGGCACTCAGATGATAACAGGTGAGCTTGATGTTTGATCAATAGTATCTACTACACAGTCTAGCCTTACACTAGTATCTACACAGTCTAGCCTTACACTATGGATTGCAGTCACGTGAGGCGTCCTCCATTCCAGCACTGCAGTGCATCCAATTGCAACTGGCTAGAGAGAGGAATAAGCTTGTGACTTTGACTGAACAATTCTACAGGGAATATCTCTCCCAGCGGTACATCTCGGGTGTGCTCTACCTCAACAATCCAAACAGTCCTTCAGCCGTTGAAAGCTCAAATACCCTGAAAGCAGGAGTGTCTGCAGGGAATGTAATAATGCAAGACATAGGTTTTGAGGGTGGGGATTTATGCTTCCAAGAAGGCAAGCCTAATAGAGTGACTCCAGCAGCCGGGACTCTTGTGACTTACACTTCTGACTCTCAGAATATTCACATGGTATGAATACATTTAGCGCCTGCATGAATCCTTTTTTGTTTGAAATGTTACATGTTTGATCACTTGCTTCAAAAGTAGGTCCCAAATGAAAGCAAAGTGGCTGTACCTAGCTCTCCATTAGAAAGCACAAGCTCTATCTTCAGCTGTCTATTGCATCATTTCGCATAATTGCTTTTATTGTTTTCACAAACTCTTATTCTCTCATCTCAAGCTTGGTATGTGATCACATATTGCATGTGTTGAAGGTGGAGGAGATCGCCTCTGGGGAGCGATTCACATTGGCTATGTGGTTCACCAGATCACAGGAGCACAGGGAGGATGACAAGGTACAGAGTCTAGGGTGCCTTTCTTTATCTTTCAAGGATGACCCTCATACGCATTATGGGTATAATTCGGTCCTCCTTCAACAGATCCTTAGGATGTTACAGCTTCTACCAGCAGGAGGAATCAGCAGAGCTATGCTGGGCATGCCTGAAGAGATGTATGCTCAAGATGGTGTGGACATTAGACAGCGTCGCTTGCTTTCCCATCCTTTGAGGCTGAGCATCAATCCAAGTGCATGGCATGTATCCGCTCTCAAGCAGGGACCAACTGAAAAGCTTGAAGATGCTTCAGGACCTCCCACATTTGTAGCTGAGTCTTTCCAACAAGGCCCCTCAAACGTAAAGAATTGTGGTGCGGACATGACTGCTAAACAAAAGGATGCCTTGAAGCGACGTGATAGCTGCTTAGCCAAAGAGAGCTGCCCATATGGTTGTTGTCCTCTTCATACTTTGACTCCTTGTGGAAGACACACTCTCCTGAAGGAGTTCAACGCTCCTCCAGACTATTTCTTATCAAAAGATTCTCCATCTAAGAATGGATTTTGTGCAACAGATTTGGGTGCTGAGGTCACAAGCCATGGACTATCATTGCAAGGAGTCAGTCAGTTCCGTAGCAAATGCAATGAAGGCCTGCCTCAATACTTCTATCTCAAAACCCCAGACCTGACATCTGCTTGCATCCTCATTCACATTGGAGGTTGGTTGTTAGATGTCACTTCTGCTGACGACCTAGAGCACAGCGATTGCTATGGCTGCCACTTGCTCTGCCTTACTCGAAGGTACATTCATAGCTTGGAGCCTCAGCTGGCTCAGCTGCGCTTCGACAGCACATTCTTGGGTTATTTAAATTTTTAAATTCCATAGCCACTTAATTCTGCGCCTCAGCCCTCGTTTCATGTCTGAACTATTGTGACTTACAAGCATTAGTCATGAGAGGGCTTCACAGCCGTATCATAAAACCTGATTTCCATGCCTTAATCTTATTTTTGATGTTTTAAGCTTTTGCGAACTCAATTCCTTTCTCGATCTGAGAGATGAGCTCAGGCATCATCGCCTTCAAGCCAGCCTTCTCATAATCAGACAAATCGCCAAGGCCATGAATCTTCTCAACACCTACACAGGGGATTAAGAGAGTTCAAATAACAACACTCATCACTCTACAGCAGGTTAGGCAGCGCAACGACATTATTTTGTCAAAAACCAGGACGAGGACAGAAAATAATGCCTACCAAACTTACCCTCAGTACTTAGCTTGACCTTAGTGGCGAAGTAAGGAGCCTCAGTGACTGTGCTCTCAACGTAAGAGCATTCAATAGTTGGCTGCCCTACAGGCAGAAAGGCATATTGCATCAAATTTCCTTCAAGATTTTTTGATGAGGAATCCATCTCCTCAGCTGAATACATGTTATGCCCACTTTCAAATAGAAAAACACTCTTAACATCACTCCAGGGCTTACCATTAAGACCTCGCAAGCATGAATCAGCAAATAGAGCAGCAGCGTAGGCCATGGACAGCGTAGCAGATCCCTGCTTATGCAAGTATACAACGACTTTTTTAAGAAAGCCTTGTTACTGACATTGGACCCCAAACAGAGATAAATGTAGACATTTTAGGAGACCGATCAAGGCATGTTGGCCACCTTGGTTGCCTCTATCAAAGACGATATTCCATGTTTGACGCAGATGTAGCAAGTGAGAAATGCCATGAAAATTGAGATGGATCTCAATAAATCCAAAGCTTTTAGGGAGTCAGAAGTAATGATTTTTCCAGAAATGATCAGCACACTCTTCCATTCAAACTGTTGTTTTTTGGTAAGAAGATAATAATATTCCTAAGCAGATAGCAAGGAAGCATACCAGCAACCTCACCTTCCCAGCCTTTGCCTGAACAACCTCAGTGCCTCCGTCTTGGGTCCTCTTGGTCAGAGCATCCAGCTCCTCTGCAGTCAGTGCAACTTTTGGAGTGGCCTGCAATGATCCAAAGTAACTAAGTCATCCTTGTCTGTTACATCCTTTGATACGCTACATCACAAATCCTAAAGAGAGGCAAAGAACTAAGCAAAGAGTAGGCTACAACCTTGATACTAGCAAAGAACTAAGCAAAGAGTAGGCTACAACCTTGATACTAGCAAAGAACTAAGCAAAGAGTAGGCTACAACCTTGATACTAGCGAAGAACTAAGCAAAGAGTAGGCTGCAACCTTGATACTAGCAAAGAACTAAGCAAAGAGTAGGCTACAACCTTGATACTAGCGAAGAACTAAGCAAAGAGTAGGCTGCAACCTTGATACTAGCGAAGAACTAAGCAAAGAGTAGGCTGCAACCTTGATACTAGCGAAGAACTAAGCAAAGAGTAGGCTACAACCTTGATACT
>BEGY01000064.1:296812-309742 GCA_002335675.1 Chlamydomonas eustigma | reverse complement strand
AACCTTGATGCTAGCAAGACTAAGCAAAGAGTAGGCTACAACCTTGATACTAGCGAAGAACTAAGCAAAGAGTAGACTACAACCTTGATACTAGCAAAGAACTAAGCAAAGAGTAGGCTACAACCTTGATACTAGCAAAGAACTAAGCAAAGAGTAGACTACAACCTTGATACTAGCAAAGAACTAAGCAAAGAGTAGGCTACAACCTTGATACTAGCGAAGAACTAAGCAAAGAGTAGGCTACAACCTTGATACTAGCAAAGAACTAAGCAAAGAGTAGGCTATACCTTGATACTAGCGAAGAACTAAGCAAAGAGTAGGCTACAACCTTGATACTAGCAAAGAACTAAGCAAAGAGTAGTTTACAACTTTGATACTAGCGAAGAACTAAGCAAAGAGTAGGCTGCAACCTTGATACTAGCAAAGAACTAAGCAAAGAGTAGGCTACAACCTTGATACTAGCGAAGAACTAAACATTTGACCTCATGCGAAATACCTGAGAGAAAAGAGGGAGAATGGTGATTCCAGCATGGCCGCCAATGACAGGAATATCAACACTAGTCACATCCAAACCCTTCTTTTCTGCATAGAAAGTCTTGGCGCGGACCTGAAGGAAAAAGAGCACTTGTAAGACTTATACTGGACATAATGCACAGTTAGAGCATCTAATGTATTACAGCATTGGCACTATTTACTCACCACATCCAAGGTGGTAACCCCCAACAACTTTCGTTTGTCGTACACACCCAAACTCTTCAGGGTCTCCGCAGCAATTGGCACAGTGCTGTTCACTGGATTAGAGATGATGTTCAAAATGGCCTAGCATGATAGAGGAGGCAACAATTTGGCTAGTAATCTCTGACCTATCTCACTAAGGAGGGCAATTTGACATTTTGCATGCAAAACGCACCCCTGGACAGTGCTTTCCACAGGCTTCAACTAGGTTCTTAACGATACCAGCATTTATCTGCGTGGGAGTTATAAGAGGATTAACACTCCTGCAACATCATCAGTACTGGAGAGAAAGCAAAGGGCTCCACCTTGAATAGATCATCACGAGTCATTCCAGGTTTCCTTGGAACCCCAGCCGGAATGATAACGACATCAGCCCCTCGCAGTGCGTCAGCAAGGCCATCCTTGTCGAATCCCTTTTGAGATCAAGATTGCACTGTTTCGGCACTTACGAGGAGAAAATTCACACAAAATCTCATTACCTTTATCTGTGCACGAGTATTTACATGAGATACATCTGCTGCAACGCCCGGGGTCCCAGCGATATCGTAAAGACTCAACTGAGAGACTTGCTGATTCATCTGCACACAGGAGAAAAAAAACTCGTTGAAACCTTAATCATGTGCAGAGCTCCCAGCATGTTATTTTCAGAAATCTGCATCAAAATGGCGTATCTGAAAAATCGCATAGAAGCATAATGGCAATAATATAACTCAATATGCAACCTTCATCAACATAGAAAGAGGCTGGCCAATGCCACCGGCTGCACCCAAGATGGCAACTTTGCGACCTATTCCTGCAGATTGAGTAGCCATGCTGCGGCTTAATTGTGCAGCTAACTGCTGAAGAGCGCTCAGGTTTGACATATCGAAATGTGACGTAATCAATCACACAACGATCCCAAGTTTATGATTCGGTGGTATAGGGTATAAGATTCAATTCAATATATATTACGATCTTCTAAACAAACTCAAGTCTCAATTTTCACATCGTTGTCGGTAAGAGTCAAGATCAATTTCTAAGCATTCAGCTTTAACACGCGGCCTGATCTTTGAACGTTTAGCCCATGTTTTGAAAGTTCTCTGTCATTATGAACGATGATTTCAACAACTTTTATTGGTACAGGCTACCTTTGGCTTGCAGTTTTTTCATATACTACATATGTGCTTCCCTCGCGCCTATGAACGATGTCCTCCTCTCGGGGCTGCTCTTCATGCTGTACGTCAACATCGCCAACATGTCTGTGCAGGCTTTCCGCATGATTATAGCAACAGCTAAGATACTCCGAGCCGCCAGGCGTAAGAATAAGCTAAATCTGCTCTCCAAGCAGCATGTCTTCGTCTTGCCTAATTACAAGGAGCCCCTCCATGTACTCCGAAATACTCTTCAGCAATTGGCAAAGCACTCTCAGTGTAGTACATACACAATTGTCCTTGCCATGGAGGGAAAAGAGGCCAACCATGAGGCTAAATCTGGTGCCTTGATGGAGGAGTTTCAGCTTACTTTCAAGAAACTGATTGCAACAGTCCACACTTTGGGGGCCCTGGAAATGGCTGGTAAAGCATCCAATGTGAACAATGCTGTCCGGACAGTTGCGGAGACATTGAGTGATGATGTCATGCTGACTGTACTGGATGCTGATGCTGACGTATGTGAGCATTACATCACTGAGATGGACGCCATGGCCAACACTCGCGACATCTTTGGGGCACCTATTTTGTTCGAGCAAAATACCAGCGTCACACCCATGATCGTCTGTGTGAATGACTACATGTGGGCCTCAATGGCCATTCAGAACATGAATCCACTCTCCATGAAGTCCGGCTTCCCTATGTCAGCATACAGTCTTAGTGTGTGCATTGCAAGAAAGGTGGGCTTCTGGGACACCCACCCTGATGCCATCGGTGAGGACATGCACATGTTCCTCAAGTCCTTCGTCAAGACCAAGGGAGAGTGCAAGATGCAATTTGTGCCTGCGCCCATCATCATGGGGCATGTGGAGGGGGAAGGGTACTTGGGCACCATCTGGGCACGCATTTTGCAAGCTGAGCGGCACATGAGAGGTTGTGCTGACTCAGCATATGCCTTAAAGTTTGCCTGGTCTTTGGGTTTCTTCCGTGGCTTGATCTTGTACCTGCAGCTGCTTGAGGCACATCTGCTGCCCTTCATTGTCATCAACACCATGGTCTTCTTCCCCATGTACTACATGAACTTCCACAACCTGACAGTCAAGTCTGATGAGATCATCGTGATCGAGGGAGTGGGGAAGATGACCATCATCCTGGCTCTCATTATCTTGCTGTGCTACGAGATCATCCGCAACGTGGCTTGTAAGGTTATGTATGGTGGGAGGTCCCCTGGCTACCAATGGTACTATTTCCCCTGTTACCTGCTGCTGCTCATCTCAGCAACGCCATTCATGATCTTGCCTTGTGTCTACGTTGCCATCAAGCACATCCTCAATGTCAATGCTATGGACTACTATGTAGCTGTCAAAGGTGGATCAATGCCTTAGGCTCTCTATGAGTACTTTTATGAACTTCAAAAAATGTCACTCAAGGGGCCTTGAGTGTTTGAACTGCAATAGACTGCTAGTTATGGACCTGACATGTAGATGTACCTCAAGATCTATAAAACCTTTAGCTTGACCTGTGATATCTCATTGCTGACAATAATGCAACGTTCATCGGATGCCCATTGATTTGTTTGGTACTCAGAAGTTTCCTTGCTTACATTTGCTTACATTTGTGAGAATTATTTACTGAGTGGGGAGGATATCATGACTATCAGTTCTATCACGTCTTGGCTCATGAAATGAGCTGTACTTTGACTCAAGTGTCTGCGATGCCTCAGAATTCTCATCAGAATCCTCAGAATCAGTACTTTCACATTCTAAAAGAGTTGCACGAACTTCGCCCGCCTTCGTGAGTCTGCGCATAAGAAAATATCTGCGCATTTTTCTTGATTTAATACTTTCCGCGCTTTTTCATCCGTATATTGTTAATTAAGTACAACCTAACACGTCATGAAAGCTGGTACACTCACACTTCGCTTCTCCCACTTATTTGTTTGCTCAAATCTGTTATCTGACTTTAGCTTTGAGCCCAACTAACTTCATAGCAAACAGCTAATGCATCCGATCCTGTATTTTTGTTTTTAGATTGGCATCTGTCCTCTTAGATACGCAATGAATGATGATTTTAACCAATTTTACTGGTATAGACTACCTCTTGTTTTCTGCCTCTTCGGGTACTACCTCTATGCTGCTATCGCGCCCATCAGCAGTAACATGGTCTGGGGTCTTCTCGTGATCTTGGGCTTGAATACTATCAACATGATGTTCCAAGTTGTGCGGATGATCTATGCTACTCAAAAGATCGTTCGAGCTGCCCGGCGGAAGAACACAATGGATCTCCTGACAAAGCGGCACGTGTTCATCATCCCCAATTACAAAGAGCCTTCGCATGTTCTTCAAAACACTCTAGATCGTTTGGCAGAGCATTCCCAATCGAGTACGTACACGATTGTTTTAGCCATGGAGGCCAAGGAGGCTGGGTATGAGGCAAAAGCTGCAAGCCTGAAGGAAGAATACTGCCTTGGGTTCGACAAAATCCTAATGACAGCACATGTCCTGCAATCTCACGAGATGCCGGGTAAGGCATCAAATGTGAACCATGCAGTGAGGGAAGTGTCTGAATCACTATCAGGCGACACCATGCTGACTGTGTTGGATGCTGATGCGGAAGTCTGTGAGCGATATGTTATTGAGTTGGATGCAATTGCCAACACCCGTGATCTCTTTGGGGCGCCAATTTTGTTTGAACAAAACACCAGGGCTACCCCCATGATCGTCTGTGTCAACGACTACATCTGGGCAGCCATGGCCATCCAAAACATGAACCCCATGTCTATCAAGACAGGCTTCCCCATGTCAGCTTACAGTCTCAGCGTCAGCTTGATCAGGAGAATTGACTTCTGGGACACACATCCTGACGCAATAGGAGAGGATATGCACATGTTCCTAAAGGCACACATCAAAACGAACGGGGAGTGCCAGCTGCAGTTTGTGCCTGCGCCCATCAACATGGGGCATGTAGAGGGGGAGGGCTACCTAGGAACCATCTGGGCACGCATTTTACAGGCTGAACGCCACATGAGAGGGATGGCGGACACAGCCTATGCTCTCAAGTTTGCCTGGTCTCTAGGACTCTTTCGCGGCTTCCTGCTGTACATTCAGATGCTTGAGGCACATCTGCTGCCTTTCCTGGTCATCAACACCATGGTCTTCTTCCCCATGTACTACATGAACTTCCACAAGCTCACAGCAAAGTCGAACGAGATCCTAATCATTGAGGGCATTGGGAAGATGACGATTGTGATGGCAGTCATCATCCTGTCCTGCTACGAGATCATCCGCAACACCTCTTGCAAGTACATGTTCAACAACCGGTCCCCCGCCTACAAGTGGTACTATTTTCCTTGCTACCTCCTGCTGCTCATTGCCGCCACTCCTTTCATGATCCTGCCCTCAGTGTACGTGGCTGTTAGGCATCTTCTAAACATCAATGCAATTGATTATTACGTTGCTGTAAAGGGTGGTTCCATGAAATGATTTTTAAACCTTGATTACCTCCTGCTGTTGCACTTGTGTCCTGATAATTTTTCTTGTTTGTCTCTCTTGAACAGTCCTTACCTCAACTTTTTAACCAAGCTACTTATTGTCCTTGCAAGCTGTTGTGTTGATCCTTATCCAAAATATTTGTTGAGGCTTTATTTCTCGTCAATCTACTTTCACATTTTGAGACTTAGAGCAGAGCAGATTCACGTCTGAATGTTCTGCGGTGTTCAATAGGGCCTTACCTAAATTACTTTAAGATCAATAATCACTTCTGATGTTCAGATCACATATGTTTTAGATGTAATTCAATAGTTGGAATCATAAGTCACGGCTGTGATAGCAAGCACTTCTCAATGTACACTGTTGGCTTTCATCACTAGGTATTTATGGACATGTCTGATGATCTCAATGGACCATTTAACACCTAATGCACCTCAACCTGATTCAGAAAAATATACGCAAGAATGACTTAGGGCCATAGATCCTCAAGAATGAGATAACCTGCTGATTGGTGATATTTCTCCCTGATAACGTGCAAAGCCTCTAGCGCTCACAGCGTCAACATTCAAATCTGTGAAAAATTGAGTCATATATGAAACTACTTAAAATTGCCAACACATAGGAATCAGCTGCTTGGAGTAGCCTTAGATCCCAATAAAAAATCTTTCAGACCCCAACATTTACACTCCTGAATTTTCTTTATTCTGTTTCTATTGAAATCATTTTAGAGGAGGCCACGCTGGTCCCCACACTTCTTAGCCATGACTTAGATACGAGTCAGTCGTGAGTGAAGCGATTACAACATTATATACATAGTTTCTAAATAAACTTTAGAATTTATTACTCTATGACATCTTGACGAAAGGACGACCCGTTGAAATGACTGAACATGCTCGTATAGAATGGATTAGGGAGAAGACTAGCAAAGGATTGGGCATTGAGCTATCTCTATTTGACCAGAGTATTCAGTCTGACGCAGCTGCAGCTACAGTCATACAATTTTTAGATGGAGGTACGATTAGCTGCGCGCCTTGCATCACCAGCAATCTTCATATGATGCTATTTTTATGGCGAGCAGGAGATTCGGCTCTGTTGATCTCGCTGGAGCAATTGACCATTCAAGTTGAAGAACTCAGAGAGGCTCCACAGTAAGCCAGATAAACAGGCTTAGTCTTAGAAATTTCCACATTTTTTCGAGCATTCAGTGCGGCTGATGCACAAAATTGTGGAGAAGGACTTACATCAGGAGAAGCTGAACTCTGGTCCAGGAAAAAGGGTTCAAAGAATACCTTTAAAATATGCAGGTCAATTGCAGCTGAGCACCGACCTTCACTAGAGGAGCAAAATGATGAGGTTGATGCCATAGGGGAGGAAGGGATTGAGGGGGCGACTCCACCTGAACCAGGTGCGTTCTTGCATCTCTGCCTGTCTTAAACCAACATAGCTTTTTATCTATAACAGTGTTGTGTCCATGTGAATTCTCCTTATTTTATTGTATCTGCTGTTATTTCTCACAATTTCAGTCGCCCCTGCCGATTCAAATGGAGAAGGCCCATCTCCACCCCAAGGTGATGCTGCTATCGCTGACGTTGATCCAGCAGAACCAGCCTCATCTGAAGATGCTACTGCCGCTGCAGTTGCAACCAATGCTGGACAGCCTTCTGAGTCAGGGATGGAGGGTGCCGCTGCTGCTGCTGCAGCAAGTGAGGGTGCAACAGATGGAGCTGTCGCAGAGGGGGGAGGTGAAGGAGCAGAGGGGGAGGGAGCTGAGGAAGGTGAAGAACCAGCACCAGCACGTGCGCCGTCTCCCAAGTACATCAAGGTGCAGGTGGATCAAGTGATTTTCAAGCTACACTTCAACCTAGGCATGGTCCCTGAGGAACTTGCCTCATTCAGGTTTGTACCACAGTTCTTGCACCAGCACTACAATGATGAATAGCTTGTTAGGAATGTGTACCGCCCATGCACTTTGAGGAGTTGGCAGTTGGTGGAATAACCTTTGTCATATCAGTCCAGAAACCTGCGTTGCATGAGGATCGACAGAATTTAGAAAGCACTTTTCTGTTGTAACCAAACATGGCTAACAGCCAGGTTGCACTGCTCTTGCTACTGTCATACAGGTCATTTTACTTCATTAGGAGCCGTCCCGGGAAGCTGGAGTACGAGGACTTGGAGTCAGGACTAGACATGGGCATGCTGACAGAAGGACCATCCCTCAAAATGTTGGAGCGGACTCTCTCCCATGTCTTCATGCCCATGCTCATTCAAATAGCGGGCAATGCTGCCGGGACCGGCTTACCCTCTGCAGCACCTGTTCCTGCTGAAGCTGCAGAGGCTGTCAAAGATGGTGGCCTGCTGACTTCAGGCTCTGTTAGCGGTCAGCGGTACAAGGAGCTCATGGGCAATATGCAGAAGTTTCTGAGTCAAGTCAGCCATGCCATGCAGCAACTGAGTGGAGATGTTACACTCCCTGTAAGTGCTGCATGCATGTGAGACGCGCTTGTCACTCTGTGGTCACATGAATCACGTGCATGTGTACATGTATGATGTATCACATGCCTAATACACCCATGAATCACGTGCATGTGTACATGTATGATGTATCACATGCCTTATACGCCCATGAATCACGTGCATGTGTACATGTATGATGTATCACATGCCTAATACACCCATGAATCACGTGCATGTGTACATGTATGATGTATCACATGCCTAATACACCCATGAATCCTGACAACACCTGCCTGTCAGCTTCGTCAGCATGCAGCTTGCCTTGATAGCAAAGAATGAAGTGGAGGCTTACTTGACACCCAGCCCTAAGTAGCTTACTTGACACCCAGCCCTAAATAGCTAATGCATGTTATCTCTGTAGCCTCCTGGCATGCATAGCTAGGGGCTTAGAATATGGACATCCAACTACCTATAACAACCCCATGCCTCTTCCTCTAACCACGTGCAACCACCTTATGCCCCCCCCCCCTCAGATGCCTGACACTCCCATCAACGTCGATAACGTGGAGCGTGCGGCTGCTGACTCTGAGCTTGTGATGACTCTGGAGCATTACATGTCTGAATGGAGCAGCTTGCTTGCGACGGTGATGCAGCGTGAGAGTGAAAAGCAGCCCCAAGGGCAAGGTCCGCTGGCGGAGATAGAGTTCTGGCGCGCAAGAAACGCTGTGCTAAGCAGTATATATGAGCAGCTGAACCTGCCGAATGTAAGGTTTTCCCTAAGAATACAAAGAGCATCTTCTTCAGAGATTGCAAAGCATTTTTTTATTCTGCATGCATCAGCAACATGCAAACTGAGTAAGGTCAGTGTTGAGGCCTTTGGTCACGTGATTCTGCGTCAATTATTTTCTAAGCCTGAAGCAACTTGGCCTTCCCTCTTTCAGGTCAAAAGAATGGTTGCAGTGGTTGAGCTGGGCAGCGATGATCGCAACCTTATGGCGAGCTACAAAAGCCAGTTGGGAGAGCTGACCAAGCTGGCTGCAGAGGCAAGAGACAATGTCAAGTTCTTGACGACCTTGGAGCGCCATTTCAAGAATGTGTCCAGTGGACCACTCAGTGGCATTCTGGACACCCTCCCTCCAATGATGAATGCATTGCGCATGGTGAGGGTATCACTTCATGCATTGCGCATGGTGAGGGTATCACTTCATGCATTGCGCATGGTGAGGGTATCACTTAATAACCCTGAAGATTATGGACGCACTGTCTATGGAAATCGATGGTGAACATTAAGCAACATTCTAGAATCAGCTTGCTGTATTACCATAGCAAGGACGCGACAGCCATTTAATCCCCGCTGGTAGCATTGTTATCGACATGCTTCTGTCAACTGACACTTACACTCTTCATATTTTGGCACCTGTCCCAATGAAGGTGTGGATCATCAGTAGGCATTACAGTGATGATCAGCGCATGGGCTCCCTCTTCACCCGCATTGGGAGGGAGGTGGGTGACCGAGTGGAGCTGGCAATAGATCTGCATCAGATCTTCAGCAGGCAGAGCCCTCAAGAAGCTGTGGAGCTACTGAGAACCTGCAAGAGCGTCCTAGAGCACTGGTACTCCACTTACATGCAGGTCAGTATTACCTTCACATGCACCCTCCAATTATGTTTTTGGATGAAGCTTGATAACAATCAAAAGATATCACATTTATGATCGCATATTTACCGTTACTGGTAATTCCTGAGGCAAAATTGGCTACTTCTAATTTCTCCCATATTCACACAGTGTTCTGTCTGATGGAAGCATGCTGGTTGCCTTCTTCTCTCCGTAGGTCCGTGAGAAGATTGAGATCAGTGGGCGAGACGCACGTTGGGAGTTCCCCAAGCAGCTGCTATTTGCACGTACCAACTACATGGTTGAGATCTGCAATGACTTGATTGAGATGGTGGAGATTGTCGATGACTTCTTCAAATTCTTGGGGCCGGAGCTCAAAGCTGTCACAGGTCAGACACCTATTGTTATGAGCCTGGCTGTGCTTTGCAGAGAGAAAGGGATTTGCAGACATCTGAGAACACTGAGAGTGGCATACCTTGCTTCATTTCACTCATGCTTTTGTGATTTACTGTGTGCAGGTGACATGCAAGGCATTGACCGAGTTGTTCAGCGAGTGAAGGCTATGTACGAACCAGTTGAAGCAGTGGGGTTCAACGTGTTTGACTATGGTAAGAAATTTTTGAAGAGTTGTTATGCGTTGCCTTGGCAGCTTTTGTTTCTGTGCTGGTATTGTTACAGCCTGATGCCTAGACCTGTGTGTTCTCTGGATAACTGCTTGCTATGCCCAAGCTTTGTGAAGGTGCCCGCTAAGACATTATCAGATTTCTCTAGAAGTGTTCTAGCACTCAATGTGGAGGTGTTTGCCTTGCATGAGATGTCATAATCTCTCCAATAAAAACATACTCTATTCACAGCCTGCTGTCTTCATGTCCGAAATAATTGTTGTCTTACACGTTCCGAAACTCTGACCTCTTTTAACTTTTCTTTAGGCAACACTACTGAGTGGAAGGCTGTGAAGGCTGCATTCTATTCAGATAATGAGGACATCAAGAATGCAACTCGTGAGCTCATTGATACTAGCTTCCGGAAGCTGAGGAGTGCTGAGGGAGCCTGTGAGCTGCTTCAGAACTTCAAGTCTATTAAATCCAAGGGAGCAATCCAAAAGCAGGTACAACAGACCTATCCAGTTGGAGATCTTTGGATCTTTCTGCCTGCTGTCCACATCTCATCAAGAATGTTTCTTATCATCCATACTTTATTGAATTGGCAATCTCCTTCTCTTACTTCCATCATCCCTCCAGGTGGTCAGTAAGGTTAATGACATCTTGGAACAGTTTGCAAGGGAGATCGACTCCACTGCAGAGATTTTTGAGCGCAATGTGGAGAGCCCACCTGTGACCAAGAATCAGCCCCCTATAGCAGGGGCCATCAAGTGGGCGCGGAGCTTATTGGCCAGGACCAAGCAGACTATGATCAAGCTCAAAAGCACGGAGGATGAGATTATCCGAAGTACTGGTGAGTCAATATGACTCATAGGGTGTGTGTTGGGAACATCCTGAATTTGTAAGAAAAGCGCAATGTTCTCTCTCTTGCAGTACGATATGCGCTTGAATCCCCACATTTCCTGTTGCTGCTCTGAAATGATGCTGTCTTCTTGCGGTAAATTACCTGCCTTGAGGTCTACGTCTGTGTTTCTTAGCCTTAGTGAGGGCTTTCATGTTTTTCTTTTTTGGGTATCAGAGATTGGTCAGAGTGTTGAGACCAAGTTCAAGGCTTTTGCAAAGACCATCATGCACTTTGAGAAGAAATGCTACAACAACTGGAGCGAGTCCATCAACTCAGTGGCCATGACACACCTGAAGCATCCGCTGCTGAAGAAGATTCCAGAAACAGGTATGTCTGTAAGGCTGCTTCCTTATCACTCGTGACCAGCAGTAGGCTCCCTTAACTCCACAATTTGGAAGGCTGCTCTGAATGTAGAGTATGGATTTGTCCTAGTGTTCTAATCCTTGTACTTCTCCTTGCGTATCAGCTATCCTACCGTGCTGACCCTTGTACTTCTCCTTGCGTATCAGCTATCCTACCGTGCTGACCCTTGTACTTCTCCTTGCGTATCAGCTATCCTACCGTGCTGACCCTTGTACTTCTCCTTGCGTATCAGCTATCCTACCGTGCTGACCCTTGTACTTCTCCTTGCGTATCAGCTATCCTACCGTGCTGACCCTTGTACTTCTCCTTGCGTATCAGCTATCCTACCGTGCGGACCCTTGTACGTATCCTGCTCCTCACGCAGGTCAAGTGATGGTCAACTTTCACAGTGACCTCATCCAAGTCATCAGGGAGACACGTTACTTAGATCGCATGGGTTTCCACATCCCAGAGATTGCGCTCAATGTGGCTCTACAAGTGAGTGACCTGTATTGCCAGATGTCAGTGGAAGCTTCTGATGTTCTATTCACATGTAATTCTATGGGAGGATCAATAATATGATCATGGTTCTTGTGTTTTCCTGTGGCTGGTAGGATGACAAGTACAATGCCTGGCTTGAGGGCTTGAACGTCATGCTGGACAGATTTTATGAGGTGGGCCATTTTTTCTCTGTCTCCCTACTCATCTAGATGATTGCCTGCGTGAGTGTGCGTACAAGAAAACCATAGGCTGAGATGTAAGCATGTCTTGAGAGGTCATTCTTTGTCTTGCCTTGTGAAGGTGATTGGACAGCTCACTCCTATTGAGAAGGAGCTGATGGTGAAGAAACTAGAGGAGCTAGAGTCCTGCCTGCAACCTGGCTTTACCATCCTCAACTGGAACAGTCTTGGTATCCCTGAGTTCATACAAGCTTGCAATAAGAGCATCAACACCTTTCAGCAGCTGGTCAAGCAGGTTTGCACATCAAGGCATGATGCAATCATAGTGACATTTAAAGGAAATGAGTGAGCGAGTCTGTCAGGTAGTGAGGCTTTGTGTGTGTAGCTTTCCGTACTTACTCCTGTTATGCTGATTCAGTGATGTAATCAATAGTATGTATTTTTCCTTGAGGGAAGATGTGCACCTGAGTTGTGACGTAAGTTGGGGTAAAGAATGCTATGGCACAACTTGCATTGCAGGTGCAAAAGAACAGCGGTATCATTGAGGAAGTGGTTTACTCAATAGCTGGTGCTCAGATTATCAAGGAGCCTGCGGAAGGTGAGGCATAGAGACAATGAACAATAATGACATAGAGGCAATGAATAATGACCAGAGAACCAATCATTTTGCCAGAGGTCGGTATTTTGCGTACGGAGGTCCCCTCTGCATCTGGTTGTGTGTTGAGTCCAAAGAATCTTTGGACTCGCTCAAAGGCCACAGTTTTACAAACTACAGTGGACAAGTTTTGTTCAGCTTTGAAAAAGAAGAAGGATTAGTTGCAATGCTTTCCATGTTCCCTTAGCTTTAGCAATCAGTAATAAAATTCTGCTTTTGCATCACCTCCTCTCCTTCTGTTTGTGCATCACCTCCTCTCCTTCTGTTTGTGCATCACCTCCTCTCCTTCTGTTTGTGCATCATCTCCTCTCCTTCTGTTTGTGCATCAT
>BEGY01000064.1:265979-296782 GCA_002335675.1 Chlamydomonas eustigma | reverse complement strand
TTCTGTTTGTGCATCATCTCCTCTCCTTCTGTTTGTGCATCATCTCCTCTCCTTCTGTTTGTGCATCATCTCCTCTCCTGTTTGTGCATCACCTCCTCTCCTTCTGTTTGTGCATCATCTCCTCTTCTGTTTGTGCATCATCTCCTCTCCTTCTGTTTGTGCATCATCTCCTCTCCTTCTGTTTGTGCATCATCTCCTCTCCTGTTTGTGCATCACCTCCTCTCCTTCTATAGGCTCTGAGATCATGGATCTAACAGAATTCTATGAGGCTATTGAAAGGGAGCGCCAAGAGGCAGTGGATACTCTAGTCAAAAGGTATCACACCATCGGCCCCATCCTTGGCAAGATTGAGGAGGTGAGGAGCTCTTTTTTTTAACAATCCTACCTGTATCTATATATCATACATGACAATCATTTTTTCTAGCATAAGATTTACAAATACTCATACTCTCATCATGTCGATTGAAAGTAGTCATTTCAGTCATGCATAGACTGTTATTCATCACATGACTCAAGGCCAGCAGCTGTGCTGCAAGTCTCAACTATTGGGAAGTTTTGAATAACTCCTCTGAGGGTCTGAAGGATGCTTCCCACTCCCCCAGGTGGTTGCCAGCACCAACTCTGGCAAGTCCCCTCTGCTGTTCACCTACTACAGCTATTGGGAGCGTGCACTGTTCAATGCTCTCAACCTCATGGTCTTGAAAGCCATGTCCACACTCCAAGCAATGATGGATGCTAGGAAGGTGTACCCTGGAGGAGGTGTGAGGAAGCCACCTCTATTCAAGGTATGAACAACTAGTAGCCATGACTGAGTTTGATCTCTGGTCTGAGCAAGTGTCAAGGGCTACATGCTTGATGTTGATACGTAAATCTTTACAAGGAAAAAACAGTTAGTGTGAAATTGTTAAGAATGGATATCTTGATGTACAGCTTATGAGGCTGCCAGGATGTGAATGATTTCAACCTCCAACCATCCAGTTGCTGCACTCAGTGAATGGTCCATGAATATGGCTGACAGTGTTTCTTGGCCTGTTGTGCTGCAGATGAGCTTTTCGTTACAGAGCTCAGAGATCGTGATACAGCCTCCTGTCAGCGAGGTCAACAAGTCTCTGGGTAAGGTTGTGCGCAGCCTGCTGGAGAGCTCCAAGGCCTTTGTGAGGTGGATGGACGGAACTTGTATTGAGACACCGGAGCAGAAAGGCACAAGCGAAGATGATGAGCCTTATGTGTTCACATTTTACTGGGATGTATCACAGAATTCAGAGGTGAGTATAGAAAATAACCCCAATTCCACTTCTCACATAACTTTATCTTTATAGCTTTGAGGCATATTGCTGTTCTATTAAGATCAGGGTTGAAGAGTTTTGGGAGTGGTGGTAAACATTAGTAGTCTTCTTTCCCAATTAGGGTTTAGGGTAAACATTAGTAGTCTTCTTTCCCAATTAAGATGCCCTGATGCTTTCAGGTTATGAAATCAACCTTGCAGCTGAACCAGTCCGTGCAGCGAGTGGTCAATGGTATCAATAGGTATGCAGAGAGCTGGAGACGACACCAAAGTCTGTGGAAGACTGACAAGGGAGGTGTCTTGGACAAGTTCAAGGCTAAAGAACCCTCAAATGCAGCCTTTGAGGAGAAGCTCAGCAAGTACTCTAAGGTAAGAAGGCAGTACAATTTTCACTCATCATGTTAAATACTAAGACCTTTGCTACATCAATGCACAGTAGGTATACTTAAAGTGTGGAGAAAAGAGTATTCTGGATTGTTCTCATGTCCTTGTAGATGGCCCAAGACCTTGCTCTCCAAGCCAAGGATTTTGATCTGGACTTTGTGCGCATCTCCTGCCATGCCCTGGCAACCTCTGTCAGTGAGGAGGCTCAAGGCTGGGTGAAGTCAATTGCACACACTATGCGTGACCTTGACATGGCCATGCTGGCCAGCCTGAGGGACAAGATCAAGAGGTTTAACAAAGCCCTACGCAGGGCGCCAGACACCCTGGAGGAACTCAAAGCGGTGCGTGCCACCATCATTTCACACATGTTTGTATGTATTGGACTATGAGACCATGTTTTCTTCACAGAAAGTAAGCATTATTGATGTAGGGATATGCTGACAATGCAACTTCTGATGCTACCATTCAGGTTTTGAACACCATTAACATCATCCGTAATGAGCACATGCTTATGGAGTTGCGGTATGAGGACCTGGAGGAGCGGTACAGGACCAGGTTGTTGTATGCAGTGTACCCGGATGACGTGGCACAGTGCTCTGCTGAGCTGTCAGAGGCAACGTCTGTGAGGACCAACTGGCAGGTGCTGGTGGATGATGCTGACCGAGTTGACTACAGTCTTGAGGAGACTAAGAAGCTGTTTGCTGAGACCACAAAGAAACAGGTGAGGTGGTCCAACCAAATGTAACCAATCTCATAGCTAGCACCAGTGTGGTTGTGAAAAAGCCTCAGCCTATCCTAGTCATGTCGATTGCCCTTCTGTACTGAGCTTCTAGGGCTCCTCAAATTTAGCTCGTGACGCAGGAAGAGCTTACCACCTCCAGTGCTTCATCTTTCTCTAGGTTTTGGACTTCTTGGCTTACACTGAAGAGCTTTTCAATCGCTTCCGGGACAGTGGGCCGGGCCTGCCCACAGTGGAGCTGCCCTTAGGCCTTGAGCTGCTGAAAGCATACCAATCAGAGACGGAGACAGCTACAAAGACTAGGGAGCAGCTGGTGCTGGCTGAGAAGCTATTTGACATCCCCATCACATCATATCCCATGCTGTCTCAGGTGTCCTCAGCTACCACCAACACATTCAGCTACCAATGCCTGCCTGAATGATCCTCCGCATTCCTCCTTTAGTTGATCCCTCCTTTCTCTGTTTATCTTACTCTTTTGTAATGCTAGAAGCACTAATATGGCTTCTCTTCCTCAGTATGTGTCTGATACACTTTCCCACCCTGCTTGGGACTGATGTACAGGTTGATGCTGAGATGCATAAGTTGGCTCAGGTGTATGCTGTGTATGCTGAGCAAGCAGAGGCAGTTAGGCAGTACAGCAGCCTGCTGTGGAGCGAGCTTGACATCGGCAAGATGATGTCCGGGACTGAGGAGATCTTGGCCCGATTGCGGAAGCTGAAGCACTTGAAACAGCTGCCAGTGTATGAGCTGGTGGAGAAGGATGTCCAAGGCTTCTTCAACTCCCTCCCTCTGATGCGGGAGCTGAAGAGTGATGCGCTGAGGTGAGCGTGACGATCAGTAGACGATCGTGTAAAGAGAGTATTATTTCATTATCACAGACAATGGAAGGTCAGCAGTCATCTCGAATTTCCAACCTGTAAGCTGAAGGTAATGATCGTCCCTCACTTACTAAACTATTGTTGCATCTCATCTGTTTATAGGAAGCGTCATTGGAACCAACTGATGGAGGTCACAGGCCAAGTGTTTGACATGGATCCCAAAACCTTCACACTTGGCAACATGTTCACGATGCAGGTGTGGTGCATTGCTGTAGTAGCTGTACCAATAGAAGGTAATAAGCAAGCATCACTCTTACCCCCTCCATTCTGTTTCTTGCAACACCTTCATTGCGTGTCAAGCATGTAAGACCCCACTGCATCTGATGTTTGATCTTATATGCTTACAGCTCCACAAGTTCGGTGATGACATCAGCAAGATCACGAATGCAGCCATCAAGGAACTTACCATTGAGAGCGAGCTGAAGAAGCTGACTGACGTCTGGAGGGAACAGAGGTTTGAGCTGGCAAAGTACTTCAAGGTGATCTAGCCTCAATCAATATTCAGCATGTTGTACAATCAATTTTGTTTACTCACCATCACAGCAGTGGTTCAGTGTTTCATATCTTGGCTTGTTATCTGGTACTTGGCTGCACCTTTCTGATTGCATGTTTTTCTTTCAATTTTGTGTTACACATACTCACTGCAGTCCTTCAAACATTTATCCATGATTGTTTTCTGGTACTCATATGGTCAAGCCCAACCTTAGTCGCAGGGGACGGAAGATCGTGGCTGGGTTCTGAAGGCCACTGATGAGGTCAGTGTGCTTCTGGAGGACATGGGTCTCAACCTGCAGTCCATGATGGCTTCGCCCTTTGTGAAGCCTTTCCTGTCTGAAGTACGGAACTGGGAGCAGAAGCTGTCACTCATCGGGGAATCCATCGAGGTAGGACTGTGAGGGACTCAGATATTCTCAAGGGCTGAGAGGCCTTTGCCTCTTGATCATGCTTCAGAGCTTGTTTTTGAGTCTGTGCTGATGCCAGGAGCTATGTCTGTGCTGATGCCAGGAGCTATGCCCGTGCTGATGCCAGGAGCTATGCCTGCGTGATTTAGATGAGTGAGATTCCCTGCGTGATCCTGTGCTTGTTATCCTGGTTGCATAGGTGTGGATGCTCGTGCAACGCAAGTGGATGTATTTGGAGTCTATTTTCTCCTCTGATGATATTCGCCATCAGCTGCCTCTAGAGGCTAAGCGCTTTGATGGCATTGACAAGAGCTGGGCAAAGATTATGACAGACACCTCTAAGAACACAAACGTGCTCGATGCTTGCAGTGCTGATGGAAGGTGAGGGTATAGAGAGAGAGGTGCATGGCTTAAGGTTGCAGAGATCTTGGTGAAAATCATCTCAGTAGCAACAAAAGCTATAATGTGTAACACAATAATGGCAATAAACATTATTTTCAAATGGTGTTCAAATGCAAAGAGTCCACCAATTGCCTTAACAAAATTTTATATTGTGACCTTAGCTGATATTGAGCATTGTAGCTGTAGAGCTGGGTCAGTCCAACTTCTAGGCAAGCGTAATGGTATGTAAAATGCTCATTAAGCTTATTGTTCTGTTGACCCCTTTCTGTCAGGCTGGCGACACTCCAATCTCTTGCTGAGCAGCTTGAAATATGTCAGAAGTCCCTATCTGAATATTTGGACACTAAGCGTTGCGCCTTCCCTCGCTTCTTCTTCATCTCTGATGACGAACTGTTGTCTATCCTGGGGACATCAGACCCTACCTCAGTACAGGAACACATGCTGAAGCTGTTTGACAACTGTGCAGGTGAGCTGTACTCAGATGTCACCTATTTGGTAGGCTTGAATAATCATGTTGACTTCCCCTTCATGTCATGTTGCTATTTAAAAAGCTTCTTTTTATAACCTCCTATCATGATGATTCATGAAGACATGAGATGCCTGTTTTTAAAAGCAGTGATTCTCATTTGCTGTAGTGCTGAAATTTGGCCGTGGTAACAAGAACATCACAGGCATGATCTCAAGTGAAAAGGAGGCCTTTGACTTCCGTACTCCTGTACCCATCGAGGGTGCGGTTGAAGTATGGATGACAGGTGTGGAGGCAGAGATGAGGAGGACGCTGTACCAGATCACCAAGGAAGGTGCTTTTTATTATGCCAAGACAGCCAGGTAAGGGTCTTGTCTTGTCTTGTCTAGGTGACTGGTGGATAGACCGTTACCAACATCCCCAAAATCTAATTGTAGCTCTGTATAGATGATGAAGCTTTCCACAATTTCTATCATGGATAGAGGCCCCAGAAGGCTTATCATTTCTGCCAGTATCTGCTCCTAAATTCAATGGTGATGAGATTGCTCTCTTATGGATGTATTCTTGCAGATCTAAGTGGATCTTAGAGAATCTGGGGATGGTGACTCTAGTAGGAAGCCAGATCTGGTGGACATGGGAGACTGAGGATGTATTCCGACGAGTCAGGGATGGTAACAAACACGGCATGAAAGACTTTGCTGCTAAGTTGACCGGTCAGCTGACTGAGTTGACGACAATGGTGAGTGCCAGCCAAGCTGGTTTTTAAGTGAGAAGAAGGCATAGCAACATGCATCAGCAGTCTCTGATTTTAGAGTTGCTGTTTTGTTAGTCAAGAGAGAGCCATTGGAAAAGTTAAGATTTAAAATGATTAAGGATGGATGAGCAAGTTTTCTCTTCACGCCCGCTCCTCTCCTTTATTTGAACTGTTTCAAGTCCTTACCTCTCTGTTCTTTGTCACTCAGATCTTTTCGCCTGAACACATTAAGAAGCCTGTAAGCTTAGGAGGATCATGTTCTCTGCCTTGGCTAAGGCATACTTATCTTGCCTGCCGCACAGGTCCGATCAGAGCTCTCCAATGAGGACCGCAAGAAGGTCAATTCCCTCATCATCATTGATGTGCATGCAAGAGACATTATAGACACCTTCGTGCGAGACTCCATCATGGACGCTAGGGAATTTGCATGGGAGTCCCAGCTACGCTTTTACTGGGACAGGGTACAGGATGATACCCTCATCAGACAATGCACAGGTAAGATGAGGAGGAGGCTATGGAAGGGTTCAAGGTATCATCAGAGTACAGGATGATACCCTCATCAGACAAAGTACAGGTGAGGGACATCGTAGCATTGTGATATATCCAGAACGAAGACATAGGACATGTAGAGGCCTACCGCCAAGGTGCAGTCTGTTATGTTATGTAAAATCTTGAGATAATTTGCTTTTAGTTGAAGCACTACTTTAAGGTTTGAGAAGTACTCTGAGGTCATGGAGCCCATGTCCTCTCTGATTCTCCACATGAAGGTCTCTTCCGTTACGGCTATGAGTACATGGGTTTGAATGGGCGCCTGGTCATCACAGCACTCACAGACCGCTGCTATATGACACTCACCACAGCCCTTACATACCGCCTGGGAGGGGCACCTGCTGGACCTGCGGGAACAGGTATATGAACATATGACATATGGGATATGGTTTTGCCTTTTGGCCCTGAGCACATGTGCTGCAGAAAATTTTTAGTAATTCTCTCCTCCTTTCCACCGCTTTATCGCCAACACATTGCTGTCCTCTGCTGTCGTGACAACAGGCAAGACTGAGACCACCAAGGATCTGGCAAAGTCCCTAGCCTTGCTGTGCGTTGTTTTCAATTGTGGTGAGGGTCTGGATTATAAGGCAATGGGCTCCATCTTCAGCGGCTTAGTTCAGTGTGGAGCCTGGGGCTGTTTTGATGAGTTCAACCGCATTGAGGCGGAGGTGCTGTCTGTGGTGTCTTCTCAGATCAAGCAGGTGAGAGGCGCTGAATTTTATCCTTGTCTTAAGGTAACAAATACTTTATGTTGCTGTATAAGACTGTATGTTGTGTGTTGAGGTTTGTTCCATCATCGCTGAAGGTATTACTCTCTTCCTTTCAATCAGATTCAAGAGGCATTGAAGAACGACCTAACTAAGTTCCTTTTTGAGGGTAAAGACATCCGATTAGACCCTAGGACTGGTATCTTCATCACCATGAACCCAGGATATGCAGGTCGAACTGAGCTGCCTGACAACCTGAAGGCACTGTTCAGGCCTGTGACCATGGTGGTGCCCGATCTTGAACAAATTTGCGAGATCATGCTTTTCAGTGAAGGCTTTGACTCTGCAAAGGTGAGAAAGGAGTCATAAGTATGGGGTTAAGACAACCTCCTCGAAGTTTGAACTAAGATGTTGAGAAGACATTATATCAAGGCAACTGCAACACATTTGTGAGATGCTGATAAACTCGTGATCCTCCATGCTTGTCATGCCCTCAGGTTTTGGCCAAGAAGATGACAGTACTGTACAAGCTGTCCCGCGAGCAGCTGTCTAAGCAGCACCACTATGACTTTGGCCTTCGTGCATTGAAATCTGTGCTGGTCATGGCAGGCAGCCTGAAGCGAGGGGCACCAGAGATGAGTGAGCAGTTGGTGCTGATGAGGGCTTTGCGTGACATGAACTTGCCAAAGTTTGTGTTTGACGATGTGCCGCTGTTCATCGGACTCATAAATGATCTCTTCCCAGGTACTCAAACCCTGTTACCCTCTTTTGAATTTGAAATCTTGCGTAGTGTGGAATGTTTCTCCTCATTTAGGATGTTGATGCTAAGAATCAATGAATTCACAGAGGTTGCTTTCTGAGAATTCTTATTAGAGATCACACATGGTATCGGATAGATACTGAACTCTGTGCATCCTTCGAAGGCATGGACTGCCCTCGAGTGAGGTATGCACAGTTCAATGATGTGGTGGAGGCTGATCTTGCAGATCATGGTTACAAAGTCATGATTGAGACCAGTGAGCAGGTCAGTCCTGAGTCCTTGTTACAACATCTGTTAATTCAAATCCAAGTGATTTCTGTTTCCCCTTAGATATGCAACATATAAAAACCTTTTATTTATTTACTTATGTTCTCTCAAGCTCGTGCTGCGCACTACAAGCTGGTGGGTTGTTAAGTAAGATCTTAGATATGGATGCTCGGTTGTATCATCTTCTGGTTTGTTTTTGAACACCACAGGTGGATAAGGTGATCCAGCTGTATGAGACGATCATGACTCGCCACACCACCATGGTGGTGGGTCAGACTGGAGGAGGTAAGACAGTCATCCTGAACACCATTGCCAGATCTCAGACTAAGCTGGGCAAGAAGACCACTCTCTTCACCATCAACCCCAAGGTATGGTGAAGAGTTTTGTATATCACACCTTCCACTTTTCACGCTCTGTTTCCCTCTCAAATGTTGACATTAATCTCATTTGGATGTCTCAGGCCATTTCTGTCGCTGAGTTGTATGGCGTCCTTGACCCTGACACACGAGACTGGACCGATGGTCTGTTGTCCAACATTTTCAGAGAAATCAATAAGGCACTGCCTCCTGAGAAAGATGAGGCCAGGTGGGTAGAGAGTTAATGCTTCAACGCATATTCATCAATTTTGCATGCAGTCAGGTGAATTTGTGCATACGTTTTTGAGACCATTGCTAAGTCTACATCTGGTTTCAGGTACTTGGTATTCGATGGTGATGTGGACGCTGTGTGGGTGGAGAACATGAATAGTGTCATGGATGACAACAAGCTGCTCACACTGCCCAATGGAGAGCGTATCAGGCTCCAAAACCACAGCAAACTGCTGTTTGAGGTCTTTGACTTGCAATATGCCTCACCAGCCACCATCTCACGGTGAGCTGACACCACTCTGCGTTGTCTCTAGTCAAATTAAGGTAGCTTGTAGAAATCTTAAACAATGTAGAAATCTTTCATATTCATAATATTCATAATACCTAAATCAAGGATCTCAAACCTGATGCAACCTTTGCTGTCTAGCACCTTGTTAGTCCAAGCTTTTATGCAGGCATTGTGAATGCATGATTTTGACAATATCTTGCATTTGAACATTGCAGTTGCGGCATGGTGTACGTTGACTCCAGAAACCTAGGGTACAGGCCTTACGTGTGGACTTGGCTGAATAGCCGGACCAAGGTGACAGAGGCAGACCTGCTTCGGAGCTTGTTTGAGAAGTATGCTGTGCCTGCTGTGGATTGGGTTACTGAGGGTATAGATGGAGAGGACCTAGTACGCAGAGCCAAACAGTCTGTGCCGATGACTAACCTCAACATGATCACTCAGCTCTGCACCCTTCTGGATGCCACGTTGATTGATCATCCTAGGCTCACTGACCCGGCCATTGTGGAGTCTCTCTTCATCTTCTGTGTGATGTGGAGTGTTGGTGCCACTCTTGTGCAGAAGCCTGAGACACCAGTGAGTACACTGAAGCCTGGTTGCAAGTTCTGTTGTCATCAAAAAGTTGGTTGTGTATTACACTCACCTACAATGTTGTGGCCATATGTTTCGTTTCCATGAGCTATGATGTGAATTAGTGCTATGTTGTAGAAATGTCACAGGAGGCATTTTATGATGCTCTCATGAAGGTATCAGCAGCCTTTTGTGTCACAAGCCCAACATGAAAGAATTGTTTTCTCCAATGATTCTCTTACTCTGCCCTCAGGACCGCGACCGCTTCGACTCCTTTGTCAAGTCTCTGGCCAACATGGGTGTTGTGGACGGTGACCGAGTGTCCCCCACTCAGCTCCCTGCCAAGAGCATGTATGAATACTGCTTTGACACTACCGACTGCTGCTGGAGGGCCTGGAGGTCATATGTTCAAGAATACGAACCCCCACCTGATGGAAGCTTCTCCAAGATTCTTGTGCCAACAGTGGATGTCGTGAGGTGTGTATCAGCATGCATGAGGTTTTGAGTATGACACCATGCAAGCTAGCTAGCAACCTTGTGGTGTGACTTAGACGACAACGTATCATGCACTGTAGAGAGGCTGAGTGGACAGTGCATGCCTAGTAACAGTATGTCTTATGCTAGGACCTGACATTGTTATAGAGCTATGAATCATAGACTTGAGTAAGTGGTGTACTTATGCGCAGGTCCACTTGGCTCCTGTCAACTATTGTGGGTGCTGGGAAGCCTTGTTTGTTTGTGGGGGAGTCTGGAACCGCCAAGTCAGTCACAATCCAGAACTTTCTGACAGGCCATCTGGACGCCACCACCAACATTATCCTCAACATGAACTTCAGCAGCAGGACCAGCAGTGCTGATGTGCAGCGAGCCATCGAAGACTCCACTGAGAAGAGAACAAAGGTGAGGCACTGCCTGTTGCCCTTTTGTGATAACTAATGCAACTGTATCTCCTATGGGATGCATATTCCCATATCAGTTGCCCCTGTTGGTTACCTTAACTTCACTTGCACTCGCTGAGCTTGTGCTTGTCAGTAATGAGCCTAGGGCTTGTCGGTAATGAGCCTAGATGTACTGGATTATAAATCTGTAAACCCCATCTCACCCTCACCCTGCTGACAGGACACATACGGCCCACCTATGGGCAAGCGCCTCATTATGTTCATCGATGACCTCAACATGCCCCGAGTGGATCTGTATGGTACACAGCAGCCCATTGCTCTGCTCAAGCTCTTCATTGAGCGCAAGGGTTTGTATGACAGGGGCAAAGAGCTGAGCTGGAAGAACATGAAGGATGTGCAGGTAGAGCTATGGATGTTGCCATACAGGTTGTGAGGATTATAGAGTGTT
Source organism: Chlamydomonas eustigma (assembly GCA_002335675.1). NCBI lineage: Eukaryota > Viridiplantae > Chlorophyta > Chlorophyceae > Chlamydomonadales > Chlamydomonadaceae > Chlamydomonas > Chlamydomonas eustigma. The sequence continues at coordinate 285,899 of BEGY01000064.1, read as the reverse complement.
TTACGTACCAACCATGCTTCCTCCAGCAAGGAGGTAAGCATTCTTAGCAAATTCTGAAATCATGTCGTTGTGTTGTCTTATTTTGCATCTCTCTTCAGGTGGTTGGCGGTATGGGACCCCCAGGTGGCGCCCGTAATGCAGTGGACCCACGCTTCATGTCCCTCTTCAATGTCTTTGAGATACAGTTCCCATCCACTGAGAATTTGAGGACAATTTACCAAGTGAGCTTAAAATGAGCGTTAGGTAGAGAGCAGCTTGTGAATCGGTACCCTTTCATTTGACAAACAAGGAGTTGCACACGTAATTATATCATCTCAAGAGCTTGCACCATACTCATTTCGTGCTCCTTTGCAGGCCATCTTGACTCGTCACCTCCTTAAGTTACCCTCAGAGGAGATCAAGGAGGTGCTTGGTGATAAGCTCACTGATGTAACCCTGGAACTATACAACTTCATTTGTGACAAGCTGCCGCCTACTCCCTCTCGCTTCCATTACGTCTTCAACCTTAGAGACTTATCTCGCGTCTATGAGGTAGGCATGATGTCTGTGCTGTAGGGAGTCTAATGAGGTAGGCATGATGTCTGTGCTGTAGGGAGTCTAATGACAGGTTCCTTTATTGAAGGAGTATCACTCAGACTGACTCTACCTCCTTGGTGTGCCCTTGTTTGCCTGGAAATGTTTGCAGTGAAGATGCTAACAGAATAGTACATCTGTCACTTCTCTGCACTCACTGTTGTAGGGACTGCTATTGTCTACTTCCGACAAGTTCTCAAATGCAGAGCAAGTTCTGCGGTTGTGGCGCAATGAGGCTCTCAGGATCTTCCATGATCGCCTCATTTCCCAGGTATGAACAAAGTTGAGATCCCTTACCCTCCTGTGGTAGCTGTATGGAATAGACACCTGAGTCCATCCCTCACAGGGAATCTTTGGAATTGTGATATGACATGCTGTCCTTGCCCCCCTCCTTGCTGGTACATGTAGGAGGATAAACAACTGGTCATTGGCCGCATGTCTGAGCTTGTGGAGCGCAACTTCCAAGCGCTGAGTCAGCACGTCCTTCAGACCCCAATCCTCTTTGGTGACTTTAGGTCAGTCTATTTATATCACTGGCTTGTTCAGCAGGAGCCATTGTATGTCTCAGATAGGCATGGATGAACTAAACTATTGTTCAGTAGGTAGCCTCTGGGACAGTGCAGTATGTTCAGTCAGAATACGTAGGTACTTGAAATGTTTGTTTTGCTCCATCTGCCGTAACAGGACTGTGATGTCGGTGTTGATGGGAGAGAGCGATGGCGAGATGAGGCTGTATGAAGATGTAGGGGATTACTCCAGCATCAAGATGGTGTTTGAGGAGATCCTGGCGCATTACAACTCTAAGCGCAAGCCCATGAATCTTGTCTTCTTTGAGGATGCGTTGGAGCACCTCACAAGGATCTGTAGAACTACCAGACTCCCTCAGGTCTGCAGACCATAGAGTTAATCAACAGATTATTATCCTGCATAGGAATGATGAATCATGAACATAACTTGTTGTGTGACGATCTATTTGCAAAGAAGAGGTCTTAGCGGGAGGTTCTTAATAGTAATAGGTGCTTAATACACGAAGGTGCTTGCATGAACATGATCAATCCTTGGTTCCATGAAGGTTACCTTCACACAAAATGATGAACTGTTGAGTGCCTATGTGTTTTTAGGGCAACCTGCTACTGGTGGGTGTTGGTGGCAGTGGCAAACAGAGTCTGAGCCGACTAGCTGCCTACACATCTGGCTGTGTCGTGTTTGAAATCACTCTGACACGAGGCTATGATGAGATTGCGTTCAGGGAGGACTTGAAGAAGCTGTACAGCATGCTGGGGTCTGAGAACAAGAAGGTGAAGCCCCAGAATTTAAGGAAGAGGCACATGTGCGACTGTAAGAAGAAAAATCTTGTTATCAAGTGTTGGGTTACATATTGTGTATGAGCACTACCGTGCATTGCTTTAACTAAATGTCATGCAGACTGTTGTGTTCAGGATCGTCCTTAGAGAATCTGACTTGATGTGGAGCTGCTGAGTAGGCTTGTGCTCTGTCACTGTTTATGCGATCAGGTCATGTTTTTGTTCACGGATGCACATGTTGCCGATGAGGGCTTCTTAGAGCTCATCAACAATATGTTGACCAGTGGGATGGTGCCAGCTCTCTATGATGACTCTGAAAAGGATGGACTCATCAACAGGTGAGGGGCTGTAGAAGGGACTCTCGTCAGATGTCATTCATAAATAAGGATTACAAGATCATACTTGTGCCTCAAACTGCAAATGCCCTTGGATTGTACACTCTTGTCTCTAAGTCCTGAATGATCAAAATTGCAACCTCTCACAAAGCATGTAAGAATGTCATTTTTTTGCTACTCTGTAGTGTGCGCCAAGAAGTAGAAAGTAAAGGGCTGTTAGCCTCCAAGGAGTCCTGCTGGGCTTACTACATCCAGAAGTGCCGAAACAATCTACACCTGGTGCTTGCAATGAGTCCTGTAGGCGAGACACTGAGGACGCGATGCCGCAACTTCCCAGGCATGGTCAACAACACCGTCATTGACTGGTTTGAGCCCTGGCCTGAGCAGGTGAGCATCAAATTGAAGCAATGGTTTGAGCCCTGGCCTGAGCAGGTGAGCATCAAAGTGATGCAATCATTCTGAAAACATGGAGTTGGGACTGGAGCCACCTCTATCAAATTCCTTCTTGTTATTTCTGTTTTAAAACAGTGAGTTTTCTGACTTTGTTGATGCAATCACTGCTTACGATTTGAAGCACCTGTTACTCATGCAATAGGCTCTCCAATCAGTGGCTGCTGTCTTTTTGTCTGAGGAGAAGCTTCCGGATGCAAGCAGAGAGCAGGTCTGAGAATAACATTATGCAAAATTGCAATGCTTTGGTTTTGAAGAGTGTACCCAGCATCAATACTTTGATTAAGAAGATAGTCTCAATCACTTGAGTGCATGAAGAGGCCCTGTCTTGATATCTTATTCAATTTGCCTCATGTTCTATAGCCCGGCATGTAACCCTTGTGGTCTTGATGTAGATTGTGGAGCATATGGTGTTGGTCCATCAGAGCGTACGGAAGTTCAGCACTCGCTTCCTAGAGGAACTGCGTCGCAACAACTATGTAACTCCAAAGAATTACCTCGACTTCATCAATAACTACAAAAAGGCTCTGTCCAGTAACAGGTGAGATCAATGTCTTTTTATTAGGGATGATTATTTGGTGGGTAAATTGGGTAAATTGCAACAGACGAACCGTCAAAAATTATCTCGTAAATGTCCCGCGCTCTGCCACTGAGCCAGCCGGGACGAATACTCCCGACGGGGGGGTCGAACGCTCGACCACAGGATGACCGAGTGAATGTTGTCGGCATCAATCGACAGTACACACTGCTCTGTTAAAGAGTACATTATAGAGGAATCTTCCTATCCTGGACACTTTGTCTTATGTCTTCTTCATTTACTTTCCCATCTTCAGGACAATGATTGATGAGATGGCTGGAAGGCTGAGTGGAGGACTACAAAAGCTTATCCAGGCTGCAGTAGAGGTAGATGCTATGCAGAAGGAGCTGAGCGAGGCCAAAGTGGTTGTGGAGCAAGCTACCAAGGAATGTAATGAGCTATTAGAGGTGAGTGCACTTTTTGACATTCGTTCGCTTACATATTCAAAGATGAGCTACTAAAGTACCTACTTCTGTGTCTGTTTGTAAGTTGTTTTTTTACTCAAAAGTAGAGGGTAGATAATATTTGAATGCCTCATAATTCTGGATTTACTTTGAAGCTGATGACTAGGGAGAATAATGGTTATGATGACGTTTGTTCAGGTAATCTCCACCAACACTGCTGATGTGGAGACCAAAGCCTCCAGTGCCAAGATTAAGGAGGAGCAGTTGCAAGTAGACAGTGCTCAGATTGCAATAGAGAAAGCGGAAGCAGAAGCAGCATTAGAGGAGGCTATCCCTGCTCTAGAGGAGGCTGCTGCAGCCCTGGCAGATCTGAGGAAGGAGGACATCACAGAGATCCGATCATTCGCTAAGCCACATATCAATGTGCAGAAGGTGAGAGGGAATATATAGTGCTGCTGGAGGGAGAAGTACATATCCATCTTGCCCCAGTATGCTGCATATATTGCTCTAATAAAGTGCGTGATGTTGCCCATGATGCCTGTTGTGATGACCTTCCTCTTGTACAAGAAGAGTAGTCTGTAACCATGCTATGTCCATGCTGTGTCCATGCTGTAACCATGCTGTGTCCATGCTGTAACCATGCTGTGTCCATGCTGTAACCATGCTCTGTCCATGCTGTAACCATGCTGTGTCCATGCTGTAACCATTCTGTAAACATGCTGTGCCCATGCTGTAACCATGCTGTGTCATCATTTGTAGGTGTGTGAGTGTGTGGTGGTGCTTAGAGGGCTGAAAGACGTGAGCTGGGCTGGTGCTAAGTCCATGATGGCTGAAGGTGCCTTCCTGCGTAGTCTGGTGGAGTTTGACAAGGATGCTGTGAGCGAGAAGCAGGTCAAGAAGGTCAAAGAGTACATGAAGGTAGGAGCGGTTAAGCTTCAAAAGGCTCTGATGTATAGAGTCCAGGGTTAAACAGTCATTATAATTGTTAAATGACGATTGTAATTATTGCTATTACAATCGCAGGAAATCACGTCTGTCTTGACTAGAGACAATTGCATCATGAATTTCATGTCATCCTCAAGGATCATATGGAGTTGTAGAGAGATTGATTTGTAAAACTAACATGAGCCATTATTTTAACACGTGCTTCTCATCAAACTCAGGACCCCAACTTCAACTACGAGAGTTTGAAGGGCATCTCCACGGCTGGTGCTGGTCTTCTCAAGTGGGTGCTTGCCATGGTCAACTACAACAATGTGGCCAAGACGGTAGAGCCAAAGAGGAAGAAAGTGGCAGAAGCCGAAAAGAACCTGAGGCTTGCCACCAAGGACTTAGCCCTCACAAAGCAGCAAGTAGAGGAGCTGAGTGCCATGCTGGAGACATTGAGGAAGCAGTTTGAGGAGAAGACTTCCGAGCAGCAGGTGTGGGGCAGAGAAGCATTAACAATATGATATGAGAGTGATAGCGTCTACCTGAATGCTTGAAGTCCAGCATGTTCTCAGGTTTCTCTTTTCCTAAAGCTGTGCAAACAGACTGCCTATCAATTCCTTCAACAATACCCTCCACACCGAACCTAGTTGAGCATAATATTCATATGTCTGTCCTTTCACTTCTCCACTGTGCAGGATCGAGAACCTGTTCACACATGTTGTTCAAAAGCCTGTCCTCTCGCTGTGTAGGATCTAAAGCAAAAGGCAGATCTGATGGAGCGGCGTCTGCTGGCAGCCTCCCGACTCATCGCAGGTCTGGGAAGTGAAAGGAGTCGTTGGACTGCTGACATCGAGGAGTTGGACAGCAGGAAGGAGCGGCTGGTGGGAGACTGCTTGCTTACATCCTCCTTCCTCAGCTACACAGGTGGGTGTATCAGCTAATGAGGATAAGGATTAGTGAAGAGGTCAAGTATCACCACTTCTGCATGTTGATGGGCTCTGTCTCAGTGTCTCTGGAGACTGAAAGCCCTTTCTTGTCATGTCTTAGTCCAGCTCCTTCATGATGGATCATGTGCAGGTGGCTTCACATTCAACTACCGTCATGCCATGGTGTACGACATGTGGCAGATAGACATAGTGGAGCGCCTCATCCCTGTCACCCAGCCTTTCCGCTTGGAGACTCTGCTCACCAACGATGTGGAGACAAGCGCCTGGTCCTCAGAGGGCCTGCCTTCCGATGAGCTGTCCATTCAGAATGGTATCCTGACTGTCAGAGCAAACAGGTGGCCCCTGTGTGTGGACCCTCAGATGCAGGCACTGAACTGGATCAAGAACAGGGAGGGCAAGCTGTTGGAAGGAAAGGTGAGATCTCATACAGTCATATTCCATGGCAAACCTCTTGTGGTAGACTGAGCAACAAACTCAAGGTACTCGCTTCGTCATTTTTGCTGAAGGCCGGAATAATCCTCCCCCATTTTGCAGGTGAAGACATTCAATGATGTGGACTTCTTGAAGCAGCTAGAGCTGGCTATCCAGTACGGATTTCCCTTCATGTTTGAGAACCTTGACGAATACATAGACCCTGTCATTGACCCAGTACTGGAGAAGAATTTCATCATAAATGCTATGGGTCAGTGTTTCCCTGGCATTTCGTACAGTAGGACTGATAAGTCAAGAGAGCTTCACATTTTCCGTTCCTTGCAAAGATAGGTCCTCCCATGGTTGCATCAACGCACAAGTCCATCATGCCCATTCAGGGATTCACACTTGTAGCCCCCCCCTCACTCTTTCTTTTTCACACTTCTAAACATCATCATGACGACAGGCAAGTCTGTCATCAAGCTGGGTGACAAAGAGGTTGAATGGGACCCCAACTTCCGTTTGTACATGACTTCTAAGCTGTCTAACCCACACTACGGGCCAGAGATCAGCGGGAAGACTATGATCATCAACTACGGTGTGACTCAGCAAGGTCTCACGGAGCAGTTGCTGAATGTGACAGTGAGTAAAGCTCAGAGAAGCCAGCCTGTGATACAGGATATGCTTTTAATTAGATTAAATACCCAAACATCAAAGTTGATGTTCTGTTGGCTGAGCAAGAAAGTGATAGTTGCAGATTGTGAGGGTGCCACTCCTTCTTAAGTGTTGCCAACTGATGTCTAATTGTAGGTAAAGCACGAGCGTCCTGATCTTGAGGCTCAGCGTGAGTCTCTGGTGAAGGAGATGAGTGAAAACATTGCGCTCCTTAAGAACCTGGAGGACACTTTGCTCAGGGAGCTTTCCAATGCCACAGGTGGGAGTCTTCATAAGGGCACCAGCTTTTGATCCCTGTAGCCATTTTCCTGAATATCATGATTATTCAGGCTGCCATGATTGTCACAATGTGTCAATGTGTATGTTGCATGTACTGTTGGACTGGAAGGACTGCTTTCTGTTTGTCTCTCTTGTGATCAGACAAGCAGCATGTTTGTGGACTCTCCTATCTCCTTGCAGGGAATATTTTGGACAATCAGGAGCTCATCCACACACTGGAGAATGCGAAGGCCAAGGCGGTTGAGATTGCTGAGAAGTTAGAGATCAGCAAAGTGACTGCTCTTGAGATCGAGGACACCCGTGTGAAGTACACACCCGTGGCCAAGCGTGGTGCCATCTTGTTCTTTGTCATGGCATCCTTATCCGCCATCACCAACATGTGAGGAGATATATGAACCCTTTGGTTTTCTTTTTATTCAGATGCCTGATTGACCAGTCTTTTTGGGCTACAACTCAATATGTTTTTGACATGTAGCTTCTAAAATTCCAAGAGGCACTGAACAAACACTTGTCTTGACCCTAACAGGTACGAGTACAGCTTGGCCAGCTTCCTCACGGTGTTCAACCTCACCCTCAACACCAGCAAGAAGGATAACATGCTTGAGGGGCGGCTGCGCAACGTGACTGAGGCACTGACCTATGATGTGTATGGTTACACATGCCTGGGTTTGTTTGAGAAGCACAAGCTGATGTTCAGCTTTCAGATGACCATCAAGATCTTGGAAGGTGTGATCTCTTAACAAAAAGTGTATAGAGGCTTATAAAATATATGTAGGTCCCCAGTGACCATTTCCTGACATGAAGTTGCACTATCCTGATTATGCACCTGCACTGGAATCATCCAAGCAGAAGCTGGAAAGAAGCTGGAGATCTCACTGGATTCTCAATTTACTCTGTGTGTGTGTCATGGAACATCAATGCAGGCGACCATCCGTTGGACCCCCAATTCTTGGACTTCTTCTTGAAAGGCAACCTGAGCTTGGAGAAGGCCCGACGTGTGCGACCCTTTGACTGGATCCCAGACCAGGGCTGGCAGGACATCATTCGTCTGGCCCAGCTGGGGACTGCCAAGTTTGATGCAGACGGGCGCATGCACCCATTCTCTCGTATTGCGGACGATATTGAGTCAGAGAGAGGACGGCCATGGCGTGAGTACTATGAACTGGAGGCTCCAGAGGAGGCTCCGTTACCCATGGGCTATGACACTAGTTTGACAGAGTTTGAGAAGCTACTGGTGTTGCGCTGCCTGCGCATGGACAGGGTCACTGTTGGAATCACAAAGTGAGTGCATATTGCAAGCCAACACATAAATGCAAATTGTTCAAGTTATTATCCATTATTCAGAATACACGTAGGATTAAGGGTGAGAATGTCTATAAGTAATTGTTGGCTTAAATGAATTAATTTATGTCTTCATTGCACTGACTTCTTCCTTTCATTTTGGGGGTGCTCAGGTTTGTGATAAGTGTGATGACTGAGCGATATGTACAGCCACCTGTACTGGACTACCACAACATCTACAAGCAGTCTACAGAAAACACCCCTATTGTGTTTGTACTCTCTCCGGGTGAGTGATCTGTGCTGCACTGTGAAGCCATGGCGCAAAATAGATCTCATGAAGTACCTGCATGGAGAGCTGTGAGTAACTGCTTTGACTGAAGATTCTGGATTGAAGATGATTGCAGCTCCTCCTCACTCTGATGATTGCAGCTCCTCCTCACTCTGATGATTGCAGCTCCTCCTCACTCTGATTCATTTTCACAGGTGCTGACCCAGCCTTTGATGTGTTCAAGCTGGGTGAGGAGATGGGCTTCAAACCAGGTGCCAAGTTGAAATATATGGCCCTGGGTCAGGGAATGGGTCCCAAGGCCCAAGAGTTCATTGAAACAGGCGTGACAAGAGGCTTATGGATCATGCTTCAGAACTGTCACCTGTTACCCAAGTGAGCGCTCAGCAACGGCGTCATGATGCCTTATCAACACTCTTCAAGACATAAACAAGAGTTTTGCGTTCTGCGTAACAATGGTTGTTGTTGAGGGCAGACTTCTTTATTTTCATCTATTGAGCTGGCTGGTATTGTTCTTGACCTTGGTTCAGGTGGCTGAAGACGCTTGAGAAGATTCTGGAGAAGATCAGCAAGCCTCACCCTGAGTTCAGGCTATGGCTGACCACAGAGCCAACAGATCGCTTCCCTCTGGGAGTCCTGCAGCGAAGTCTCAAGGTGTGAATCATAAGATCATAGGTAAAAAAGAGCCTGTGACAAAGGCGTTATGGGAAGGAGTAAAAAAAAGCATTGATAAAGTCTACACCTAACAGATGACCTTTAATCACATTTATGTTCTGTGGTGAAACAAGGATAACTTACACTGAGAACTCTCAGCAAGTCTGTTTGTTTATATTCTCTGCTACTAGGTGGTGACTGAGCCGCCCAATGGCTTGAAACTCAACATGAGGCAGAGTTACAGCAAGATCAGTGAAGAGGCATTGGCAGAGTGTCCTCACAATGCATTCCGCCCCCTCGTGTACGTCCTGGGCTTCTTCCATGCAGTAGTTCAGGAGAGGCGGAAGTATGGGAAGCTAGGGTGGAATGTGCCTTATGACTTCAATGAGACTGACTTCCGCATCTCCATGGCTCTCATCTCAACCTACCTGGGAAAGGCTTATGAGAACCAGGTGTGGACTCTAGTTCATACTAGTCAACAAATTATCACACGCTTCAGTGCTAATTGCAGGTTTTGCTGATTCCATGACAACGCTTGAAGGAGTGGTGTTTGCATCATGCTGACTTTGGACTCTGATTATTGCCTTGCAGGATGAGTACATTCCATGGGGCACTCTGAGGTATTTGATAGGGGAAGCTATGTATGGTGGTCGTGTGTCCGATAGCTATGATCGCCGCATCCTCACCACCTACCTGGATGAGTATCTCGGAGACTTCCTGTTTGACACTTTCCAGCCCTTCCACTTCTTCCAATCCAAGGATATGGACATCTCCATCCCTCCTTCTGGGAATCGTGATAGCTACATGACTGCTATTGAGGGCTTGCCTCTGGTCCAGAGCCCAGAAGTGTTTGGCTTACATGCTAATGCAGACATTAGCTACTACACCAACGCAACCAAAGCGATCTGGGCAGATCTGATTGATCTACAGCCTAGGACTGGTACTGGAGGCACAGTAAGTCATTTATAGCTTAGGGTTTAAAGTGTCATGTCAGACAGACAGTGAACGTGAACCTGTTCAGGAAGTTTGTGTGAGGAAGAGAGGTCGTAGGATTCTTTCATAACCCCAACACCCCTAAAACTTTTGTTGGGAGGTTGAACACACAATGAGATGTGCTGATATTGGGCTGCATCATTTAATTCAGGGCGTGAGCCGTGAGGAGTTCATCTCTGGTGTAGCTCGAGACATTCAGTCCAAGATTCCAGACCCATTTGACATGCCCCTACTAAAGAAGGAGATAGGAGTTCCCAGTCCCACACAGGTGAGTGATCCTGCTTGATTTCTTGTTAGAGACTGTCCTTCATTTGTGAGCATGCCTCTTTCATCACAGTACGGTATTGGTATTCTCTGATGCAGCGACTCCTCCTTCGACTCACAGGTGGTTCTGTTGCAAGAGCTTGAGCGTTGGAACAGCGTGTTGAATGTGATGTCCAACAGCTTGAAAGACCTTCAGCGTGCACTGACTGGTGAGATTGGGTTCAGCTCCTCCTTGGAAGACTTGTCCAACTCTATCTTTAATGGTAAAGTGCCTGCTATGTGGGCAAGGCTCAACCCCGCCACGGAGAAGGCGCTTGGTGCATGGATGCTTTGGTTTCAGAGGCGGTACAAGCAGTACAAGTCCTGGGTGGAGCATGGAGAGCCCAAGGTCATGTGGCTCAGTGGGCTTCACATTCCAGAGACCTACCTTGCAGCGCTTGTGCAGGTCAGGATGACTTCTTACCTCTTTTCTAAGTTTATTGATAATTTAGGCAGAAAATATGCAACTGTTACAATGAATTCCAATCCATTGAGAGTGCTTCAAATCATAGGCATCAAACATCCTTTTTCTGGGGTTCACTTTCCATTAAAATAAATGAAACTTGATGTTTTTCTCAGGCTGCCTGCCGAGATAAGGGCTGGCCACTGGACAAGTCAACCTTGTACACTCGTGTCACACGCTTCACAGAAGAGTCTCAAGTTGAAGACCGTCCCAAGTATGGCTGCTATGTCACCGGCTTGTACTTAGAAGGCGCAGGGTGGGATGTGGAGAGAAGCATGCTGAGAAAGCAGGACCCTAAGGTCTTGGTTACGGAGCTGCCAATCCTTCAGATCATCCCTATTGAGGCAAACAAGCTGAAACTTGCCAACACCTTCAAATCGCCTGTGTATGTAACTCAGGCTAGGCGCAATGCCATGGGCGTGGGGCTGGTGTTTGAGGCAGATATCTCCACAAATGAGCACCCAAGCTTATGGACATTGCAAGGAGTAGCCCTGATCCTCAATGTTGCATAGATGTTGTGGTACAGGCCCAATATGCGATTGCAATGTTGTGGCTGATTAGTTGCAAGTTACCACTAGATTTTAATACTTTGTGACTTCCTTCACCAAACACCTTGTATAGTCTATAAAGTTCTAATTCTTTTTATTGTGATTTTATGTATTTCGTTATGATTTAAACAATGAAATTACCTGCATCAGAATCAGAGCGAGGGCTTCTTTTATGGAAACTTAGGGTATCTAGAGACACAACTGTGTTTGCAGTTCACCATACTACTCAGGAGACTCTCAAGCCTGATCCCATCACCTCAAAGGGACCTCTTCCCCTCTCAAACTGTGGTTCGCTTAAAAAGGAATGTTCCTATATTGATATATCCTGGGCTGTGAACTTCTAGATTCCCCTAAGCTCATATGTTGTGCTGCGAACTATTACTACGACTTTCTACTAATAGGCTCATATATAGTGTGACCGTGGTGAAAGTGTTTGACCATAACGAGTAGCCACGAACTTAAGGCAGTTTGCATTTACATATATGGAATGCAACACCACAAAATTGGAAGGTTAACAACTGAGTGCATAACAGTCCAAATAGTCATAGTTGCATCTAATGCCAATTTCTCTTCATATTTACAAAACAAAATTGCCACCACCTAATCTGCAATGTTGAAGAAAATGTTATTAGACAAGCAGCATGCAATAGCTCAATCCATAGCTAAACAGCCATGCACATAAATAAAGTATTTTCAGCAACAGAAGCTCAAAAAGAACCTTGCTATAGGTTCAAGCATTCACTTTGTTTCTTTTGTCCATGGTATCCAACAAGAATCATTAACCGCATCAAAATTGCACATCTCATGAAACTTCTACTGAGCTGCAGCGGTATTATTCTCCACCAATCTGAACATGTACTGGCTGTCCTGACTCTTGCCTCCTCCCAGCAGTGAGCTCTGCTGCTGCACCCACTCAATCTTGCTGCTCTTAGCTGTTTCCAACGCCTCTGCCAGCGCCACCTCATCCTTCATCAAGTCCATCACATCCACATGCTCTGTCTGCTCTCCCAACAATGTGCGCATGGAACTCACCAACTCCTGGTAGCTAGGAGCTGCGTGGTCTGCGGAACCATTCAGATGTGCGGCTTTCCCGTTGCTGGATTGGCTGCTCCACTCCTTGTACTTGCGGCGGATCTTTTCCTCTGTTGTGTGGAAGATGCCGTGCTGCACACCAAAGGGTACTCGTCCTTGCTTCTTGTAAGGTGCATCCTTGTAGAAGTCCATGATCTCAAACAGGGCACCTTTGAGGAAAGACCTAGGGATGACCAAGTCCAGGAGCCCCTTGTTCAACAAGTACTCTGCTGTTTGGAAGTCATCTGGAAGCTGCTCTTGCAGCGTCTGCTCGATGACACGGCGCCCAGCAAAGCCGATGATCGCTCCTGGTTCTGCAACGATGATGTCACCGAGCATGCCAAAGCTTGCAGTGACACCCCCAGTGGTAGGTGAGGTGAGGACAGAGATGAAAAGCAGGTTGGCCTCATTCTGATGAACATGGAGAGCTCCAGAGATTTTGGCCATCTGCACGTACACAATCATGATACATGATATGCATATTTGGCTCTCATGCGAAGCCCTGCATGGTAATTATCTGAGGTAGACTTAATCACTGAAGACATGAGCTTAAAAAAAAATCAAGTTGTAAAGGAATTGGAAAATTTGGAGGCCTGAGGCTGATTCTTCCTTGAAAGTTTGAGACAAACCTGCATCAAACTGAAGATTCCCTCTTGCATGCGTGCACCTCCAGATGTAGACACAATGATCAGACTGAGGCCCTCTTGTGTTGCATACTCAATCAAACGAGTTAGTTTTTCCCCTACTACGCTGCCCATGCTGCCACCCATGTATCCAAATTCCATGACACCTAAGGCAACAGGGATGCCATGCAACAACCCAGTGCCAGCTCTCAACCCATCCTGCATGCCTGTTTTATCCTGCGCCTCCTTAATACGGTCTGGATAAGCCTTGAGGTCGACGAAGTCGAGTGGGTCCATGGGCGACAGGGTGTCGTCCAAAGATCGCCATGTCCCAGGGTCAATCATATGCTCAATTCGCTCAGCGCTGCTCATTTTTAGATGAAAATTGCAGCTGTAGCAAATGTGATTGTGCTCCTTCAAGTGCTTGATGTATAAGATGACGCCGCACTTCTCACATCGAGTCCAGAGGCCTTTGCTACGGTCTGTAATTGGTGCCTTTGAGCTTTGGCTAGAGGCTGAGAGAGGATCTGCAATGCTGCTCGGATTCACAGATATAGGACCATTCTGATACAGCGGCTCGGCCTTGCACACAGTTGTATTCTGTTTGCATCCGCTGTGATTCAAAGCAGGCAGATGATTAAGCGCTACCTGCAGTTTCAGAAAAGAGTTACTGACATGCAGCAGCGACAGGATTTGAAGGTACTACAGCATGAGGCGATGAATTCTAAAAGAGAAGCACCAATAAGAATTGTAGGTATGTCAACAGGATGAGCGGATAGGGAGGCATGTTCATGTTAGTCCAAGTTTAAAGCAAGCATAAAGTTACGAAAGTTTTGAATATATTTACCTGAGCTGAAGATCTCTTACAAGTAAAGCCACCACATCGCTTATGCCCAAGCAACATGGCTCAGCAGTGCTCGTTCTACGCGATAAGTACAGAGCTCGAATTAGTTGTCTGTGTCAATCCCCTAATATTTGCAGAAAGCTGACGAGCGTGCCGTACTCAACGCTTCATAGGTTTCGTGGTATCTACTGATGGAGGGCGTTTATTAGGCATATCAGTGTGCAAGGCACATCAAGAGTATTTTTTAGTCCAAATATAACACTTATGAACAGAGTGGATTTTGAGTTGAGGTACCTACCTTGGTGCATCGTGCAAAATTGAGCGGAAACTGAGATTGTATGGACTTATGTTAGGAAACTAAACAAAATGTTTAAACATCACATGGTTATCGAGGAGGCTGTCCCTGCTCAGATTCATTCACCTCAAATGTCTCCTTTCCTTTCTTTATCTGCCCACAATCATTGCCAACCTCTGCAGATTCTGATTGCTGCCCTCCTTCTCTACTGGTATCCTCTGTCGTATCATTTATAGGCTTGCTGTCTTTCTGTGACAGGCTACAATCACAACTATCACAGTTTGTACCAGGAGTCACGCTATCTACTTTCTCATCCAAGGCAGCAACTGCTTCCTCTTCACGCTTCTGCTCCTCTATGGCAGCCTACACCAGATAAGAAATGAATGCTAATCATAACATAATCATACCATAATCATGCCATAGTAAATAAAAAGGTTCAGGTTATTCCTGCCTTGCACTTCTGAACAATTCAATGCTTCTCGTGTACCAGTATATGGGAAAATTTTTCAAGAATTTCTTCCCTACATCAGCAGTGAAGAATCAAATGCTCCAAAGTGAAATTAAAGAACATGATAAGGTTTTGAAAATTCCAAAAAGCTCATCTTGAACAGAGTAAGTGTCCTCACACCTTTATCGCTGCCTCCTTCTCTAGCCTCTTCAACGCTCTCTCAGACAGCTTTGGCACTGGATAGGTGCGCCCTGACTCCTTGATCCTCACATCAAGAACTTTTACAACCTCGTCTATTAATCCCTAAAGGCGACAGGTTGAAGAGGAAAAGATGTTAGTGTAACAAGATGACAAACCAACTGTAAACAACAGGATGATGCACCAAAAGTAAACACAGCAAGATACACAGACAAGCTGAAGGAGGGGACATGAATCAACATTTTGATTCAATCATTCTCTACACAGAACTATGTCTGCGCATAGTAGACAGTTGAAAGACCTGCCCCCAGCATTAAGGTAACGTCTACTCTCTCAGTATCTAAACCCTTCTTCATTGGCCTTGATCACATGAAGTGCCTTACCTGTAGAGACAGACCTCCGCAATTGACTTTGTCTCTCAGGTCGTGGTGCTCTGACAGCCAAGGGCCAATCAGCTTGTGGACATGACCCTTCACCATACGCATGGCAACAGGATACTGGATTGCATAACCCAGGTAGTCCCTAAGTAGCCCCACTCCAGAAACAGCATTGTATTCATTCTGTGATCAGCACAGGACATGATGTAAGAGCAATGGCATAGAGGAATGACGTCTGTGTCAAAGTATGTCTCTGGCAGAGTCAAACTATTCACAAATTAGGAGAACGGTAAATGCTGATAGAAGAATGTCACATCTCAGCTTTCACACAGGAGTACCATAACTGTCAAAAAGAATATTGCATGTTTGTTTCACACACACCCCTGGGATGATTCTTGAAGGGGAGAACAAGGCAGGGTCCACCAACAGAGATTCTGCAGACAGAACTCCATCACAGCCAGTGTAAGCCATGCATTCATTTGCATCTTGTAGGTTGCGAATGTTGCCATTAGCCAACACTGGAATCGACAGTGCCTGAAGACCAGGATGAACGCAGGTAAGGCAAAGGAGTACGTGGATCATAAACAAGAATCAGGTGCAGATTTTTAGCCTGAAAATTAACGTCAATGATTGAGATTCAGATTCACTGCAGGGAAAGAAATCATCATGTTTCGTATCATGTAATAACCCTACAAACCATTGAGACTACTCTGAACCCTACTCTGAACCCTACTCTGAACCCTAAAAACCACTGAGACTACTCTGAGAAGAGATCACTCTAAATATGAGAGAATGCTCCGAAGTCAATGCCATAGCTTGCACACCTGCTAAGACTACAACAAAGCCAGCTCCTGTTCTTCTCACCTGCTTCACCGCTTTGATTGCATTCCAGTCAGCTCTAGTGCCACTGTTGTCTTTCTGATCCCTGGTGCGACCATGCACAGCAAGTAGGCTGCACCCAGCGCGCTCCACCATGCGGGCATATGCAAGAGTCTTCTCAAGCTCTGGGAAAATTCGGATCTTGCAAGATACAGGTATAGAGACTCCCTGGGATGAGGACAAAGGTGTAAAGAGTCCTTGGATTGAGGGCACAGTGCATATCATTTGGTAGTCACTGACCCTAAACCCTAAACCCTAAACCCTAAACTCAAGACTTCTGACAATCATCCAAAGAACAAGGATGTGCTACGTCTTGAACTGTCAGAGAAAAAACAACATTGTTACCTGTTTTCTCACATCACACATGCTCAAAATTGCCGTCCAGGTGGACTGTGAAATTGAGGCACTAATTCAACATCACAGTCTAGATGTCTAAAATGTCATCTCATAGAAGGGTGACAGCTATTCACTAAGGAATCAATGTGCTAAGTACTATATCCTAAATATGTTGTGTTCAAGGAATTCATCATCCAACGCCCACATACCTTTGTAAGCTCAATGATCAACTGCTCAATCAGTTCAAGATCGTCCATAAGGAAAGCTCCATAGAAGCCTCTCCTACAGACATCAAACTGGTCAAACATTTGCACATTCGAGAGAAAAGAATCTTGTTTAGCATATGCAGGTCGGGCCAATGTTTTGAATGTAGGTACAGAGTTCCTTACTTCGCAATCCTCTGAGGGCAACCAAAGTTGATATCAATCATGTCACATTCATGTTGAATGAGCTTGGCTGCTTGCACCAGGTAGTTGGGGTCATTGGCACAAAACTGGGCTAGGAGAGGCCGATCGGCCTTACAGGTTGACCAGATGTCAGCTCTGAGGGAGGTGGTACGCCATGATGACATATCAGACTCAGTTTGCAATTGAAAGCAGCATCTACAAAGCTACAAGTTGAAGCCCAGTTTACAGAAGTCATCTTACTTCAACTCAATTGGAAGTTTATTAAAATACATCCTAAATTCCTCTCGCCTGTATTTTGGGTCTTGTGCAAACAGGCGGGCGTGCATCATTGGAGAGTAAGCACAGCTTGCTCCGTTGTCTCGACACAAGAGACGGAAAGGAAGCTCAGACTGAATATCAGAACAGGTAGTTGATGAATCCATGCTCTTAAGGAGATTTTATTTTAAATGTTGGTACCCAGCATAAACAATCAGTACTCTAGAAATTTGTCAGGAAGCTATCAGCGCCAGTGATTAGGTATTCAAAGAATATCAAGTAATAAGAAGAAGCGAGGCTGGGGTGCTCTGAGTAGGCAGCTTCTAATGCACACAAAACCCTGGTGGTAAATCTTTCTCCTGTTCCCCTTCACACTCAGCCATACCTGGTCTACCATAGGTGCCACATGATATTTAGGACTTCCCATGCTTTTGAAGAAAGCCCATGATCGCTCAGCATGTGCAACCACTTGCTTCCCAGAATCAGTGCAGGAAACACTCACAATCGCCGGTTCCACGTTTGCAGACATCACCTGTAATGCGTTGATTAAACGCCCTACTACTTTTATTTTAATGACTATAAACAATAATAATATCAACTTTTAAGCGCCGAAGCTTAGCTTTACGTAGAGGACACAAGAACTCTGCCTCACTGTTATAAACAAGTACGAACTAGCTACAGTTAACGGAGTCGCTCCGAAACAAAAGCGACAATCTATTGCTCACAAGTTTTTACAGCAGTAAATCTAGCATATTCTGCGGGAATAAATGCATTTCCAGCACGAGAGACTCATGCCTTCAAAAGGAATCATATTGTGTTATGTAACTACATCTAGTTAATTCCTATAAATATAAATATTCTAATCAAATATAAATTGAATCTTGACATTTGCAGCATCAACTGCCATGCTGGACTTAGCAACGGAAAATCCTGTACATGCACAGACAGGTACCAACGCTCTGAAAAGTTAAAAACCTCCCTAAACTTGAAATCCAAAGGAGAATTCTCCTTGGTTCTGTTTAGTGTCTGAGTTGGGAGAATGAGACAGCTTGACTTTTTCATCTCGTTGACATGGTTTGAATAGCCGAGACAAATTTCCATCTCTTTCAGCCTGCATGAATGTTGCAGGTATATGACCAAACTCAATGTCAGGTTCAAACATTCAAGTCATAACATGTTCCAGTTATGACTGAGGTCCTGCATCTCTCTTAGAAGCCTTGACAGCAATGGATTTTTGGATTCCAATGGGAACAACCATTTGGTAAGACAGCTCTGTTACCCCACCTTAGAGCGCCTAGCCTCTCTCTTAGCCTCAAGCTCTTTCAGCACTTCTGGACACCTCTCCGCTAAGGCAGCTACAAAACGATCATGAAGGCTTGCCCGGTCATGCAGTGCGCACCCTGACACCAGGTCGGATCGTCCAGGCTTGAGATAGGACAGCACATGTGGAAGGTTGGTTCGGCTGACGAAATTCTGGGTGATTGCTATGCCTGGCTCCAGGTTGATGGCCATGTGCCACCAACCCCTGGGCACAAATATGAGCTCTCCTGGAGACACCACGCACTCGATTGGCTTTACCTGTGCACACAAAAGCAAATCGTCAGGTCTGTCCCAGGTAGAGATCACAGTTTATGATCTTTAACCATAAACCTAGAAATTCAACAGACCTAATTATGATCAAAGATCAGACTAACACTAACTTCTGAAGGAGCTAATGGGGAAGGTCTAGACAAAACCCTGATTCCCAACTCTTCACATAATACTGAGCCCAATTATCTCACCTTCCCCACTTGGGCCTCCTCATAAAAGTTCATGAACCATTCCACAAGGGAGAGGGGTGTTGCAACATCAGCTCTATCTGGGGAGGCATGCACCCCAGGCGGCTCCACATGAGGAGGGTACAGAATCCACTTCTTTCGCCCTGTGATCACTGCGTTCCACGCAGAAGTACAGTTTGGATCCACATGGAATGAGGATCCAGAGCGTGAGGGACCCATGATCATCCACCTGGGAGTGTATGGTAAACAGATGCTATGTGAAGTACATAGCATCTCAGAAGTACAAAATCCAATCTCCATGTGACTTGCAACCTGACAAGCAGATGGCTGCTTATGATACATGGAAGGCATGTGTGACAGCATTCAAAGTGTAACAAGTGTGAACAAAAGATTCCTTTATCCACCTGTAATCTGGGCGCCCTTCCTCTCCAAGAACAGAGAAAAGATCATCACTGAAGTACTCAGGCACTGAGAAATCATTCTGCAGTTGCGGTGCTTTGATGCAGAAGGTCTTGTCAAAAAAGTAGAGAGGCATTTCGTCATGGTTGCTATCCCAGTACTTCAAGTATGTGTCAAATGGCATCTCGTAGTTGCCTGTACAAGAACAAGTGCTTCAAGATCAAGTGCTTCAACATCTAATAAATTATGGCAAAATGAGTAATACCCACTGCCCTATGACAAAATGAGTAATACCCAGTGCCCTATGACAATGGTTGACTTAAACAAGCACACAAATTAAGGACACCACATTACCTGCCACAATGGTCTTGCCCTGGAAGACTTTGGAAAGGTATGGAAGGCTCCATTTCTTCAAAGCAGGCCACCTGAGAGCCCAGCAGACAGGGGAGCATTGCCAGCCATGACATGAAAGGGATCATGTATTTCAAATATAAATTCGAATTATCAACAATCTGCGAAAGCCACTTTGTCTGTATGAAGTATTACAAGCTCCCCTTTCGGAGGGGGAATCGATTGAAATTTTGTGCAATGGAGAGA
>BEGY01000064.1:240674-265706 GCA_002335675.1 Chlamydomonas eustigma | reverse complement strand
ATTTTGATGTAGCACCAGTGATGACCACAGGTCCTTACTTTGATATAGCACCAGTGATGACCACAGGTCTGTTGGGTCGTTCATACTGGTTGACAAATTCTGACACTGTCATGCCTCGTCTTCTATCAATGTTGTCAGTGCTTAACCACTCCTCACTCAATTGGATTGTGGCACACAGCCATGGCTGGTACAAAAGATCAGAGTACACTCCCTGAACCTGCAAATGGGGCAGGAGAAGGTGGTGCACTCTTATATGCTCTGTGGCTAAATGCCGCATTTCCTGGGGAAGAGGGGCAATTCAGTGAGGCACTTGATCATGAAACCTCTCCAACAATCAGGATTTATTATACACAATATACTGTCAGAGGAGGTAAGGTGCACAATTTTCCTTAAATGCCAGTTGAATAGCGAGGGCTTGCCTGCAGAGGTCTGACATGATGAGGGGTATCATGAATTATGGCACTAGAATCTTGCAGTCCAGGCCTCTTCCTTTTAACACTAGCTCTTCTTGCTTCAGCATTTCCAACCCTTGCAATATTTCCACCAGAACATATCTTCCTTGGTCCCAGCTTGGTCAGGAAGTACGTTCCCATCCATGTACTAGCCCATGAAAAATGTCCCTCAAATTCCTTCAGAAAGGTAGTTGTCTTCTCAACCACAGTAGCTGAAAACATAGCAGTAGAATCTATAATATTCTTGATCCCCATGACAGGAAATAGTAACTGTTCTGTTCAGAATGATCAGGGTCATCCTCATCCCCAGGATCAACTCTTTGCACAAGAAAGGGAGGATGAGGATTAAGAATGAGGACATGCTGCCTCTCACCTCAAGGACCAAAGCTCTCCATAAATCTTCATGAGTTGCAAAGGCATAAAGTGCTTTGCTAGAAGCTGAAAGGCTTAGCAAGGAATCATGAGGGCAGAGCGCCAGCACTTCTAGCAAAAGCTCATCACTCAGCTTACTGAGATTACCAAGGCCTGCAGGCAGTTCTCAATATGAATCTCTACGTAATTATTTGCTTAGCCACTACTACCTTACTTGCATCTCTTACACTGGGTGCCTGGGAAACTAGAGAGTTGCCAAGAGGTTGGATACCTCTTGGGTGTGATAAGTTACTCATGAGAATTTTTTTCACGAGGTGAAGGCGTTTTTTGACATATTGCGAAACAGCGCTCCGAAAGAAAAGTGTGACAATTGCACCAATTTTGACTCGACAATACATATTACTATCTTGAGTGCTTAGGGTCATGAGTAGTGTAACAATATATTTATTATAACACATTGGACTGCGACAATGCAACACTCAAATGCAGGTGTAGGACAAAAAGGTGCACTTTCTCCTGCTGATACATTATTGCCCAGAAAAAGCTGGGGCATACCAACGCCATATGTCAGGAAGCTCAAGGTTGAAGAGGTACATATTCTAGAGTTGTACAATTTCACAGTATCCACTTACAATATTAAACTGATTCACACATGTATTACGCCGTTCTCTTAGGTCAACTGTAAACTTCAAGAATTCAAATCAGGTATGCATGCAGCGGATCAGATCAGAGGCACCTCATCAAATGTTTTCATGGCTCCAATACTTTTACCAGAAGGTTACCCCAGGCAGATTCCTGCTTCGACCTGATTAACCAATCTTTCATTTTATGGTACTGTAATTTATCCTCACAGAAAATGAATTTTTGGGGCGCCTGCTGCAAGATGCTCAGGTGAATATTGCTTGCACTGATCAAGGCACAAGCTCTTAGACATTCTAGTGAGAATCATGTACATTTTTGTCTAATGCTTTCTATATGCATTTGCAGGGTCAGCGACTTCATCTAGAGGGACAGCTAGCAGAAGCTTTATCTTCAATTTCAAATTTAAAACATGAGAGAGACACTTTGCAGGTTCAAGTCCATCAGCATCAGCAAGAAATCTCTGAAAAAGATGGACAAATAGCAAGGTATCTATGTGGAATCTGCGAGGTATCTATTTTAATATGTCCTTAGAGAATTATCCTTCACAAAATTGAAGGTGTGAATAAAGAAGTGCTGATCTTTACTCTTCACTAGACTACAAGGCTGCAAGGATTATCTTTACGCAGAATCTTGAGAGATTTACAAGGTCCATGAGGGCCAATGTAGTGCAGATCTTCTAAGCAGACATTCTAATTCTCTACCTTCACAACACTTTCTATCAAACACTTTTTATATCTCTTGAAATTCAATGCAGTCATGTTCATTATTGGTAGTAAGCTAAATCAAGCTAGTTGTGTTCTTGTTTATCAACATATCAGGGCACATTCTTTGCAAAAAGAGTTAGAGGCTCTTGTGCTATCCCTCAAGGATCGATGTGAGGATCTATCATCAAGAAATCCTCAGGACAAAATGGGGATGAGGCATTCAATGGATCTCTCTTTTGACCCTAGGCAAGCTGGTCGGCCTGTCACTGCGTCACCTGGTCGATCCCCAGGGAGACTGCCAGATGGTGCCAGCCTTTTAAAATCTGACAAGTAAGGATGCAAACAAGATGTGTCTGAAGGCCAGCCCCTGGGCAGCTGATTGGTCGAAAACTAAATTCCTCCATTGCAGGGATGCATGATTGTTCCACATCTAGACATTTGAAAATGAGCTCAATATTTGACACTAATATGCAAGCTCCCTCTTGGATGTGAGAGATACTGAATGTTTGTTCAGGGTTAGCAATTGGTATCCAGAAGAAACCTCCCTTGACATGTCTATGACTTGCAGGGCATTGCAAGCTCTGACAACAGAGATGGAGGAGTTGAAGGAAGGACATGCTAATGAAATGGCGAAGCTTAAATCTGAGCATGAGACTAGGCTGGCAGCCTTAGACATGAAGAGCAGGGCTAGTGTGGAGACTTTGAGAGAGAATATGCAAGGTTTGGTGAAGCAGATCAAGAAAGTGTCAGAGGCACAAGTTCAGGAGGGACTGGCTAATCTAGACAGACAGGTAAACATTTGCATAAGATGCACTAGATTGAGGTTCTCATCAATTGTATCAATACTAGGTACTACTATTGATCATAAGAACCAGGTACCTTTATTACTAGGTACTACTATTGATCATAAGCACCTGGTACCTTTAATACTAGGTACTACTATTGATCATAAGCACCAGGTACCTTTATTACTAGGTACTACTATTGATCATAAGCACCTGGTACCTTTAATACTAGGTACTACTATTGATCATAAGCACCAGGTACCTTTAATACTAGGTACTACTATTGATCATAAGCACCAGGTACCTTTATGACTAGGTACTACTATTGATCATAAGAACCTGGTACCTTTAATACTTGGTACTACTATTGATCATAAGCACCAGGTACCTTTATTACTTGGTACTACTATTGATCATAAGCACCAGGTACCTTTATTACTAGGTACTACTATTGATCATAAGAACCCGGTGCCTTTAATAGTAGGTACTGCTATTGATCATAATAACCTGGTACCTTATACTCATGTTCAGAGAATTAGAAAGTCGTCTCCAGAAACAAAGTGTGATAGTGCTTGATGACAATTCATCTCAAGAAATGTATTCTCATGCTTGATGACAATTCATCTCCAGAAATGTATTCTCATGCTTGATGGCAATTCATATCAAGAAATGTATTCTCATGCTTGATGACAATTCATCTCAAGAAATGTATTATCATGCTTGATGACAGGCAAATCAGCAGTTGAGGCTGATTGATCAGCTGGGCAAACGCTTGCAGGCAATAGAAGTGCAGCATCAGCTTCTGAAGGACAGGTCATCAAAGGATGCAAGTACAGCTTGTAGTGCCACTGAGCGCATGAGGCATGTGGAAGCCATCTCAGATGCTGGTCAAGAAATTCAAGAGATGAGGTAAATCTCAGCTGCTGCGACGTCTTGAACATTTGAACTTTTTCTCGATTGTCAGCAGCGTTCTTTTTCTGCTTGCTACCTACATACTAAGGCTTCACTAGTCTCAAGATTGCACACCTAACATTTGTGGATGCTTCTTTCAAAACCCATTGCAACAGGCGTCACATTCAAACTCTGAACCTAGACAAGCAGCAAGCAGAGGCTGCATCATCCTTAATGCAGATCACAGAAGCTGCTCATCGGCGGCAGGCTGAAGAGGCCACTGGACGTGCTGCACGCTGCAGGGAGGAGCTGATCAAGTATGTGGAGGAGTTGCACAATGTACTGGGATCTAATGCAGTCCTCCAGAGGGAGACGCTGGCGCAAGGGGAACAAGTTGCAGCAGCTGAAGAAGCTATTCAGGTACAAGCATGCATGTCGAAGTATGAGGAGCACCATCGAGATCAAAGCATGTCACTATTCAACTTTGACTTGTTGACACAAGAAAGGTGTGCCTTTAAAGGTCTGTAGCTAGCTTGTGTACATCTACTACTCTATGCTGTGCATGCTATTTTGACTTAGCACTCGTAACTTGTATCATGATTCTTGGCGTGAAGGTGCTGCGATTTGAGGTGACGTCACTGAGAAGGGAGTTGCTTGAGTTGAGAACCTCCAGCTTGGACTCTAAATTGCATTCAAAGAGAGATCTGATGAAGATCGATGAGGTTCAAACAGATGCATGGTCTGAAAAGCTGTTTTGTGAGCTGGGAGTTATCAACGGGAGCCTGAAAGATGCAGCACTGGAGGCTCAATACTTGGAGCAACAGTCGAGAGTTCTACTAGAGACTGCTAGAAGGGAGCAGTTGGCATCGCAGAGAGCTCTCCTTCATCAAATGCGACGCATGCAGGCTCTGGAAGCCATGAGATTAAGTGACTTGCAGGTATTACCATCACATTTTTCATGCAGAGGTTGCTTGCACGTTGCAGAGGTATGTAGGCAACAGGATGATGCCTGAGACAGACACAACTCCTAAAAGTTTTGTCAATACATACGTAAATGATACCGAAATCTGATGTTGTTTTTCTTTCAGGAATTAATTCAACTAGAGAGGCGCACTTTATCCGAAAGTGCTGGAACCTAAACCCCTCTCAAGCCGTACTAGTCTCCTTTCTCTATGGCCCTCAGATATCAGAACTGAAAAATGCTACGCGGGATGAATAATTTATTATGTAGGCAATTTAGTGCAGTCCGTGCCTCCAAGGTTGCTTTTCGGCCTGCGTTTGGTAAGTACACATTATTTCATCGTGGTCGTAGCTTAAATATGATGTTATATTCTATGCTGATAGTTGCCCCCGTCCGAGCACCAGTCGCACAGCGAGGGACATTAGTGGTCGTTGCAGCTGATGGCGACAAGGACAAAAAGCCCCCCAAAAAGCGTACACCTTTCCCTGTTAAACGTGCACAACTGGCAGAGGAGAGGAGAATGTATAATAAAGCTCGCAAGTCAGCCTGCGCAACTAGAATCAAAAAGGTGACATGACTCATTTGAAACTTCCTGTATCCTGTCCAATAGCACTTACAATTGTGTATTTCATTAAAGGTCATCAAGATGGCTGAGTCCATGGTGACATCCGTGCCCAAGACAGAGGAGGATGTTAAGGGTCTGGAGAAGCTCATTTCAGAAGCTTTCTGCGAGATCGACAAGGCTGTTATTAAGGGTATTTTGCATAAAAACAATGGAGCAAGGAAGAAAGCACGCTGCTCTAGATACAAGAAGAAGGTGCTGTTGGCTGCTGGGCTTTGGACACCTCCTGCAGAGCATCCCGACTACAGACTGTACATGAAGCTGCAAGCTAAGAAACCAGCAGTCACTGTTACAGCTTAATCTTAGTTAGATTATATTGTTTTGATCCTTGCCCTCACACCCCTCCTTATTGCTTTTCCCTTCATCTACGAATAACTAGATCTGTGTCAAATTTTGCAACTCGGCTGTGATAATATTGCTGCTTTTTACATGATCTGAACGTATTTGCATCTGTGAGTATGAACATTCAATCTGTAACTGCCTCATAATTCAGAGCAAAGGTCTGGTAATGTGGTAAGTTATGTCAATAATGTGGTATTCACTAAAGAGTTTGGATACAGATTCAACTGTACACAGCTCAAATTTCTGTCAAGAACAATTCAATGCAATTTATGCACTTGCACAATGTGTATGTGTAAAACATTATACCATAGGTGATTTTGAACGTCAACAAGCTTAACTGAAGACAATGTTGCTCCTACAACTTAGCCAATGATTTGCATAGGGAGCACTAAGATGGAGCTGCGCTTGGCGCCGCAGGCTTCTTTCCTGGCACCAAGAAAGCTTCAAGCTGCTGCTTCAACTGCTTGGCAAAATTCTCCAGGTACTGGACCTCCTCCTTATGCTTCTTGGCCTCTGCTTCACGGCGCTCGTTCTCTCGCTTCTCGATGGCTTCACTCTTGAGCTTCCATTCTTGTACCTATGTAACATGGCAATCAGCCCAGGAGTTCAGGCTTGCCAAGGGTCAACTAGGAGAACAGTCCTACCTTACGAATCGGTACAAGCAATAATGCACATGCAACGATAAAAAAAGGCTCTGGAGAGAGCACAGGCACGTGTCAACTTGACAAGCTCATCTGCCTCTCTTTAAATGATGAGATATGCACATGTCAACAAGACACACTTACCTGCCTCTCTTTGAATGATGAAATATGCACATGTCAACTTGACAAGCTTATCTGCCTCTCTTTAAATGATGAGATATGCACATGTCAACTTGACAAGCTTATCTGCCTCTCTTTGAAAGATGAAACATGTACATGTCAACAAGACACACTCACCTGCCGCTCCAGATCCTTTACATCGCCCTCTAGAGTCTGAATCTTGGCCTCCATCTCATTTTTTCCTTGCTCAGTCTGTAACGCCTTCCTCATGCCAAATGCAACAGCTGACTCGTACAAAGTCTATATGGAAAAACATGGATTGTCTCTCAGGTCATTGAAATCATGGTATGGTCAGCACAGCATCTAATGGGAGTTGTTTCCATCAAGAGAATTGAAGAGCACATGAACGATATGAACTCCCTTGTTGCCAGCACCTGGTAAGCCGCAATAGTCATTCTCATCTCGTCACGGACTCGGAGGAGCAGTAAACCTCGTTCCGCACAGTTAATGGTGACTTGTCTGATGAGCTCATCAAAGCACTGGGCGTACAGCTCCTCACGTACAGGGCAGATGCCAGTTTCACGGGCCTGCGCAAGTACGTTGAAGAATGATACAAGCAAAGTGCATGCATGGGGCTACATGGTTCGAGACAAAGGAGAGAGATTCAAGTGCTGTATATATATATATTCATACCTGGCGCTGTTGCAGCTGCTGGTCTAACTTTTCTTGGAGGTTGATCACATCCAGTCTAGTTGCAGGCGTGCTTGATACATATTGAACCCACAGCTGACCCTCCTCAGTCCACTCCCTGCATATTTTCAATACTATGTTGTATTCGTACATGTGCATACCAAGAAGAGCTCGAATATGTGTTACCTTGGAGGCAAGATAGAGTTCAGGATATCTTCAGTTTGAGTAAGGCCAGGTTTTTGCTCAACAGGAGGCAAAGTTCCCTATAAAATAGGAAAATTCTTTAATAAATTGAAAACGAGACTTCAAAATGGCTCTTGACGTGAAATGTTATACAACATGTTTCAGCGGACCTTCTTTCCAGGCGCGCCTTTCCCTTTCCCCTTATCTTTACTTGCACTGACTAGTACTGAATTATCATATTTGACTAAGGATTGGAGAGGAGGGATCATCTCACTTTAGCGTCTAACCAATGAGAGTTCTGTTTACTGATACAATTGAACAAACTGTGTTTTCAGAATATATTTTAAGCCCGAGAACGCTTTCTTGTATTGCATGGTGTACGGCTAAGGTCGTCAGGTCGCACATACGACCTAACAGTATGAATACTTATTTACAGTATGATCACGTATACGATATAGCTGAACATGGGTTGCAGTTCAGTAGTAGGTCAAATGTAGGTACCTAATTGCAAGTCTTCTATAAATGTAAGATTCTTGGTCATTCATAAACTCGGCACTCATCAGCCTCTGGTACTTGTTGGCAAAAAGCCTGAATAGTCATAGGAGAGCAAGGTTCATGCAATCCATGAATGCAGTAAATTATCAGATTCTTTAAGAGATAAATGAATTTCAAGACTGAAAGAAGAATTGAATTGTTACCTCAAGGGGATCTTTTCCAGCCTTCACGGCATCAATGACCTGGCTAATGTTGGCAAAGACTTTCTCCATACTCTGGTTACCATCAATCTGCAATGCAATTTGGGGATTAAGGAGTAATCATAAATGCTTACTGGAATGGATCTATATCACAAACCAAATTGCATAATGTTGAAAGGGCTCATTGATGCTTTTAAACCTTTACCATATTTTGTACGTAAGACCTTCATATTTTAATTATAATCAGCTTCATAAGGAGGTCGTAATATAAGTGAAACAAGTTCTCACCTCAACCATCAAATTCTTGTAGTACCCGATTACGGCATCTACATTCTTGTGGTATGTATCTAATCGAACTTTGCACTGCAAACGAAAGATGAAATATCCCCAAAGATCAGCAAAGTTACTACATACAAGTGCTCATCGTTGGCACAAACATATTTCCTGTTTGCACAAAACATATTTTTCTTGTATGATGCACATCTCCATAGAGCATGATGGACTTGCAAAATGATCTGAGTAAGGATCTTCACCTTGTCCTCTGTGTCATCACTGCGCTGAATCAGTCTGTCAACCACATCATGGGGAGGTGGTTTGAATTTCAAGTGATAGATGTTCCCAGTGACTGGGTCCATCCGGCGTCCCACCACTCTCTCAATCAGCAACTCATCAGGCACCTTCAGTAAATTTTGAAAAAAATAAGAGCGACCTCAGTTCTCTAATCACAAATAAAAGAAGGTATGCCCTGGGTTCTCTCAACCATGTCAGGTCTTCATACTTGAGCGGATGCTGCAGTAGCTCCGCACATACTGCATTGGCTGATTGACCCAGATGAAACAATTTAGTTAAGCGATGAGTTGGGTCCAAGCAAAATGCAAATGCTGCAGAACCCTGAGGAGACACGTCACTTACATTCACCAACAGGAAAACATCAGGGCGGATACCCTCTTTCTCAATTGCCTCAGCCTGTGAGGCGCTGCGGGGATAGCCATCTAGTAGCCACCCGCTCCTTTGTACATCTCCCTGTGCTAATCTTGTTTTCACCATGTCCACAACCACCTCGTCAGGCACTAACTCTCCTCGATCCATGAAGTCCTTAGCTCGCTTGCCTGCAACATCAAGCACACGGAGGAAGTTAGGTAACTTACCAGTACAATGTCCATTAGTATCCAATCATGCTCCTCGTGGAACTGATTCATTGTAAATGACGACTTTACCCAGCACATTTGTATATGCATGATAAATGAGGCATAGCATTGTCAGCTCTTTGTCATCTTGTGTGAAATCAAGGGCACACCTGCTGGAGAAGCGTTCTTCACCTCATCTCGCAGTAAATCGCCAACAGAGATGTGCACCAAGTTGTACTGCGAACATACGTACATGTTGTTTATCTCGCTGTTGCAGATCGTGGGAAAGACAATGGCCGACTCACCTTCTCAACTATGTTGGCACACTGCGTGCCTTTTCCGGCAGCAGGAGCTCCAGAAATCATGACACGAAGCTGAGATGCATTCACCGCCTGTACAAATGTGCATAACTATGGCGTTAAGCCGTAGTACCTACCTAAGAATGCGATTGGACACACCACAGTTTTACGTCTTGACATAGGGGCTACGTAAAGAAGCTTTTGTAAAATCAGAGACTATCTCTGCTGAAATCAGATGAATGTTTTACCTTTAGACCTTTGTTGTGCCAATCGACCTTTGTTTTCCTGGCGGCCTACTTTCATTTGCTGCATTTTTTAAGTTGCAAAAAGACTTACACATTGTGGGAGGGTTACTTCCTTCGCATGGATCTGGAGCGGATTTATGCTATCGGCGGTACTGCATGTGAAAGTCATTTAAATGCACAATCTACAGTAAAGCTAGGTTTTCTATCAAATCTATTACAGCTGCCCTGAACGGTACGCAGCAGTATGTCAGGGCAGTCTGACTTAGATAGGTAAGGATTTACATTTTTACTTTTAAAGGTTTAAGTTTTAAATGTCTTTCCTTGTTTCAGATGGATCGAACAACTAAAGCGTTGCGAGTGCTTAAAAGAGCTCGAGGTCAAATCTCTTTGCCACAAAGCTCTTGAAATCCTGGTCGAGGAAAGTAATGTACAGCGAGTGGATGCTCCAGTGACAATTTGTAAGACATGCCTTCCTAATGACTTAGTGCCCAAGCTGTGCATGTGAGATAACAATGCATTGTCTTCAAAATGTAGGTGGTGACATTCACGGGCAGTTTTATGATCTCATGGAGCTGTTCCAAGTAGGAGGAGATGTTCCTCAAAACAATTACTTGTTCATGGGAGATTTTGTGGACAGAGGGTTCTACAGCGTTGAAACCTTTCTGCTGCTTCTGGCATTAAAGGTACCGCCTTTTCAGCTTTTTAAAATAGGTATCCATAATCTTATCATTGGTTCCTTACACTGTTCCACTTCAAGAATCCATTACATTGTTCTAAGAAATCAAGTTCTGAATGCAGGTTCGGTACCCAGACAGGATAACCTTAATTAGAGGGAATCACGAAAGCAGACAGATCACACAGGTGAGCTTCATTCTACAGCAGTTCCCAATACGTTTTCTTAGGCTATATCTAGCTGCTTTTTTGTGACGTTCCCACTCCAGGTCTATGGGTTCTATGATGAATGTCTGAGAAAGTATGGCTCAGTGAATGTGTGGAGGTACTGCACGGACGTGTTTGATTATCTGAGGTAGGTTGTAGAAGCTTTAGACATTTCAGTGCAGAGTCATGGTCTACTATGGCTACTCATAATGTGCAGAGTCATGGTCTACTATGGCTACTCATAATGTGAAAGCCAGATACTAGTTGCATTGTTACTAAGTTCACCTGTGAGTAATGCTGGACTTTTTGTCAGGGTGCTTCCCTGCCTTTTATCTGTAATGTTTCACTTTTTTCACACTGACTGTTTTTACGGCATTTTTTTTGCAGCTTGTCAGCAATCATTGACAACAAAACCTTCTGTGTGCATGGAGGTTTATCGCCTACCATCTCAACCCTAGATCAGGTAAGGCAATTGAAAGAGAGGCATGCGTAATCATAACCTTTACAAAGCCTTTAAAAGGTTCTCCTAAGACGACCAAACACACAGTCTGCAAAAAGTTTTGTTGTAAGGTATGTTTGTGTGTGATCCTGCATTGACCCTATGGTCTTGCTTCATGCATCATTATATATGATCTTGCTTCATGCATCATTATATATGGTCTTGCTTCATGCATCATCAGATATGGTCTTGCTTCATGCATCATCAGATATGGTCTTGCTTCATGCATCATCAGATATGGTCTTGCTTCATGCATCATTAGATATGGTCTTGCTTCATGCATCATTAGATATGGTCTTGCTTCATGCATAATCAGATATGGTCTTGCTTCATGCATCATTAGATATGGTCTTGCTTCATGCATCATTAGATATGGTCTTGCTTCATGCATCAGTAGATATGGTCTTGCTTCATGCATCAGTAGATATGGTCTTGCTTCATGCATCATCAGATAAGGTCTTGCTTCATGCATCATTAAATATGGTCTTGCTTCATGCATCATTAGATATGGTCTTGCTTTATGCATCATCAGATATGGTCTTGCTTCATGCATCATCAGATATAATCTTGCTTCATGCATCATTAGATATGGTCTTGCTTCATGCATCATCAGATATGGTCTTGCTTCATGCATCATCAGATATGGTCTTGCTTCATGCATCATCAGATATGGTCTTGCTTCATGCATCATCAGATACGGACCATTGACAGGAAGCAGGAAGTACCGCATGATGGCGCTATGTGCGATCTGCTGTGGTCAGATCCGGAGGAGATTGAGGGTTGGGGTTTGAGCCCTCGTGGTGCAGGGTACTTATTCGGTGGCGAGGTCACCACTCAGTTCAACATGGCCAACAAGATTGATCTGATATGCCGAGCACACCAGCTTGTCATGGATGGCTACAAATGGATGTTCAATGATCAGTTGGTGACCGTATGGTCAGCACCTAACTACTGCTACAGGTGAGGTGACTCTTTTGGGCATGCCCATCCCTTAAGTTTGACAGAATATTTGTACAGTCAGTCTTGCTGGATCGTTTAGGGTTTCTGTTGCAGGGTTCCTGCTGTCTCATATTTAATGATAATAGCTGGGTATATCGTGCAGTGGTTTTGAACTTAATGTTTTGTGTTCAGGTGTGGAAACGTTGCGGCCATTTTGGAGATGGATGAGCATCTCAGTAAAAATTTCAAAGTGTTTGAGGCTGCTCCACAAGAAGTCCGTGGTGTTCAATCCAAGAAAGCTGCGCCAGATTATTTCTTGTAGTTTATTGGCTCCAATATACTGCACATGTTCACTGCAGAGTACATGGGAACTCTTCCTGTATACATTATGTTTATGTCTGTGGTAAGTATGATGTAATGTGGCAAATGTTTGGCTGGGGAGCTTGACACTCAAAAATGTTGCTGTCTAATTACCTGTTTACCTGAGTGGGAATTCTATCTGTTATTTATTGTGAATATGTACTGTGGTTGCTTAATGGTTCATAGCATGTATGTATTATGTAAGACACAGCATATATGTGTCAGAAAATGCAGAACTTGAAATCTGTTGGGCTTGCCACTCCTTCTGGTATCGAGGACCTATTTCGTCAGCTCCACCTGATATGAAAGGCGCGTATCTTTTTGGATCAAACATTGCACCATGTCAAAAACGGTGTTTATGCGTGGATTGCAAGTAAGATATCAGGAATCCCAGTTCCGACCTATAAGATGGATCGAGTCTGTGCCTTCATTTACGTCCCTTGATTGTTCATCAGAATTTTATTCAAGACATCCGTGCATGCCAAAACAAGGAACAAGAACAAAAACGAGTAGACAAAGAACTGGCAAAAATCAGGGAGAAATTTGGAGATGATAAGCATCAGCTGGACGGTAAGCACGATTACTCCCATGTTGAATTCTCGCTCCAGTTTTGATGATACCCACGACCTCTCTCACTCTGGTCCTCCAGGATATGACCGACGAAAGTACATTTGGAAACTACTGTACATTTACATGCTGGGTTATGACATCGACTTTGGTCATCGGCAAGCATGTGACCTGATTCCAAAGCCCAAGTGAGTATGTCTTCGCTCTGCTTACATGTCCTGCTGCTGACCATGTTTATGCATCTGTTGCAACAGATACAAGGACAAACAAGTGGGGTACATGGCATGCTCCATTCTCCTCCATGAGGTAAAAATGTTCTGAGCTTACGCATCTACTATTTTCTTTTTGCAAAGCCTGAAGATATGTATTATGTTCTGACCCATCTGCAGGGTGATGAGTTCCTCAGGCTGGCTATTAATGGAATACGGTCTGATTTGATCAGCCGAAATGAAGCGTTTGAATGTTTGGCTTTGAGCTTCATTGGGAGCGGTGTGTTCCATATCTCATCATCTGCTTTCAATTTAAGAAGGATTCTTTGCGTAATTGAACAACCTGAGGGATATGTGGCTCATTTATGTTTTTTTCTTTAGCTGTTACTTGAGTGTTCTCTGAATGCAAATGATTCTTGGTCTCTGCAGTTGGAGGAGGCGAAATGGCAGAAACTCTTGTCCCCGACATTCTGAAGCTTCTGGTGAGACTATTCTTTAGTACAATCATCAGTTCAGGTGCAGGAAGTCTGCTTTCCTTCAATGCACCTTCACCTTAGTGCTGCTGATTGGCCTTACGCACTGATGCAGTGCAACGGAGCCACACGCCCACTGGTAAAGAAGCGCGCTGCGCTGTGCTTACTGAAAATGATACGTAAAACGCCAGCAGACCAGCAAGTTGTCAATCCTGACACATTTGTCCCTACTCTCAATGATCTGCTGGAGGAGCATGATCCAGGATTGCTGTTATCTGTTGTCACTCTGTTAGCGGGCATATTGGCTAGGAATGGACCAGGTGAATATACTCAGAATTGAAGTCAGAATATGGCAAGATAACTACAAGGATGCTCAATCTAGAATTGAACCCTGGTGAGTCCTGGTGATAGAGATCAAGTCAAGTAGGGACAGTATGGAACCGCGTTCACTCCAGCATCCCTTATTTAGGAAGTTCTCTTGATTTGCTCCCTATCTCCTTAGGGGGGTATGAGCCTTGCCAGTCCCGCCTCATTCGCCTGTTGGAGCGGTTGATTGGGGTGAACACCTTGAAGCCGCCTGATATTGGACCCGAGTACCTGTTTTACGGCATACCTAGCCCTTGGCTGCAAGTGAGTACCTGTTTTACGGCATACCTAGCCCTTGGCTGCAAGTTAGTACCTGTTTTACGGCATACCTAGCCCTTGGCTGCAAGTGAGTACCTGTTTTACGGCATACCTAGCCCTTGGCTGCAAGTGAGTACCTGTTTTACGGCATACCTAGCCCTTGGCTGCAAGTGAGTACCTGTTTTACGGCATACCTAGCCCTTGGCTGCAAGTTAGTGCCTCTCCAATTGAAACCACCACCCACTTCTGTTTGTACAGCTAAACATTACGAGAAATGTTACATTGTCGTTTGTTTTCATATTGCTCCACTATCACCATTGTGTAAATAGGTGCTTGGCTTGTTGGGTAATCAAGTGCTTCTTGTATGTCAGGATTTGAACACTCCTTGCACATGTACTGCTGATGTACAGGCAAAGTGTCTGAGAGCCCTGCAGTACTTTGCAGCTCCCGAGGTGCCTGCTGACCGTGCCAGCCTTAATGCAATGCTCCAGGTGCCACAAGTAGAGTGAACATCTTGTGATGTAACGTTTGGGATGTAATGACTCCTGTAATGCTCATGGTGAAGTCCAGATTACATCATGTCATTCTTTGGATCTAGTTTGTGGGTCTGCTAAATATTACGAGGTTGATGACATTTAAAATTTATCATATATATTACACTGCTGCCCATCTGGACAACATCAGATGCATGCTGAATTCATGTGTGTTCCTCAGGTGATCATTGATGGCAAGAATGCAAACTCTGATGTCTCCAAGCCTGGGATAAACCCTAACAAGGCCAACGCAATCTACGCAATCATGTTTGAAGCTATTTCCCTCGCTTTGCATTTGGACATGGATGCAAAGCTGCTGGAGAGCTCAGTGGTGGCGCTGGGCACCTTCCTCACTATCAAGGAAGCAAACATCAAGTAGGAAAATAGATGAGGAGGTGTTTGTTGCCATCCCCTTTTGTGGTGATGAAGTGTATGAAGGACGAAATTAGGCGCCACCATGAGTCTTAACATAAAGCAATGTCAGAAAATTGAAATACAACAACTCAGCTGCAAGGTAATCCTCTTGCTACCTCTCCTTGCCTCAAAGGTACCTGGCATTGGAGTCATTTGCCAGGCTAGCTCTCTTGCCTGATATCCTCGTTGCCATTCGTCACCATCAACCCACTGTACTGGCTTCAATGCGGGACCCTGACATCTCAATCCGCAAGAAAGCAATGGATCTGTTGTTCACAATGTGTGATGCCAATAATGCACCGGACCTAGTGGGAGAGCTGCTGGCTTACCTGGTAAATTTATGGGCAAATGGTTTCTGTGTTATGTACACAATTCACTGGAGCTAAGTTATTGATTTGACTGTTCATCCTAGGTTATATTACTTATTCCAATTATGACTCTTCTTGCTGTAATTTGATACCACTTGGGTCGCAATCCTATCTGCGTGAATCTGCTTGCTCTCAGCTATCAAGAGAGCCAAGAGCCCACTATGACAATGTTGAACTTACAGGTTACTGCTGACTTCACCATGAGGGAGGAGCTGGTACTGAAGATCGCGATCCTGGCTGAGAAGTTTGCTCCAACTGTGCAATGGTGAGACATTTTGCTATAAGATATGCGCATTTCTTCAGAGCTGTTTCCAATTGCATATTTTAATGTGAATGTTAGATTCCTCTGATTTGCTTCACATGTTGAGACTTAACCACATGAGTAGTGGATCATGCATGCATACAGGTACGTGGACACTGCCATGCACCTTCTGGAACGTGCTGGTGACTTTGTGAATGAAGACATTTGGCACCGTGTGGTGCAGTTAGTGACCAATAATGAATCCATGCAACAGTATGCAGCTCGCAACATGGTGGCCCTACTGAGGAGAGGCGGTTCTCATGAGGTGGGTGCCGGTGAAATGAAGGATGTGAGGAGAAATTATACAATGCCAGGTAGTGCACTGCACTACAGGTTGCTTTCAGTGACTAAATGCTTGACCTGACACTCAGGCTGTGCATGGGATGTCCAACCAGCGTTCTGAACATTGATTCTCTTGACAATACCTTCAATAATTTCACTGGTAAAATTACTGTACGTACACTACTACTGTACTGGCACTACTGCTGTACGTACACTACTAGTGTACTGGCACTACAAGTATACTGTTCTCTTTGTTGTGTTAACTCTGTTGTAATGTGAATGAGACATTTACAGACGATAGAATCAGATCCCTGTGACATTGCCATTTGCTTGAAGGTTACCTTCCATGCCCCACACCAGCACTTAAGCCCTCTGACTTACTTTATCGCCCTGTTCCCTGCACAGTCGGTTGTGTGTACCGCTGCGTACCTTCTTGGTGAGTATGGCCGTCTGATCAAGGAGGAGGTGCTACCCATGGACCAGTTCAGGCTGCTCAACTCACTGTTCCCTGCTGCCAGCCAGAATGCCAAGGGCCTGCTAATGACTGCATTCATTAAGATCTACCTGTTGGCCCCTCAGGTATGGTTTCGGATCCTTGGCATCAGGCAGTAAAGACATTTTGGTATCAGGCCTAAGCTAAAACAATACAAGGACTATCTCTTCATGACAGGTATACCTCACATGGACACATCTTTGTTTATGACTTGACATCTTTTGACATCTACTCGTGCAGACTGAGTTGGGAATAGGTTATTTCCCACAGTAATGAAGGTTGGTGGTACTAAGGGTGGTGATGATTGATGTCTCTGCAGGATCAGAACTTGAAGAAGGAGATTGTATCTCTGTTTGAGAGGTTCCAGAAGTTCATGGATGCAGAGCTTCAGCAGCGTGCTGCTGAGTACTTAGTGAGTGCCTGACAAGTACCTGCCAAGTACCTGCCAAGCATCTAGTAAATACCTGTAGAGTTCAAAGTGAGTACTTTCTGGGTACTTTGTAGTGATGTGCTCTGCCTGTCCTTGCAGACATTGGCAGACCAGCCCCAGGCAGCTGTGGAGAAGTTCATACTTCCGATGCCCAAGTGGCCGGAACGGGAGTCCACACTTTTGAGGCAGTTGCAGAAGCGTGAGGGAACAGAGGATGATGTTTCGGTGGGTCTCTCCTACATTCTAGCTTGAGCCCTCATGCTGACCTCAGTTTTTGCTGAATTGCTCCTGAAATGATAACTCCTTGCAAGTCTCAATTACGATGAGTCCAGGTTTACGTGTAATTTTACATCCCATTGGAGTAAATCTATGGCTCTGCTTTAGCATGAGTGCCAATCAGCCTCCTTTATGTGTAAGGACTTTCTGTGCCTTCCTTGTGGCCGCTGTCCCTCTTGTCCGTCTGCTGCTGCCCTGATTCTGTTTGTGCTGGGTGTGTTGCAGAGCTCAGCTGTGTTGGGGACTGCAGCCTCAGGGCAAGTACCAGATGTACAAACTCAGACTCTTCAGCCTTCAGCTTCACAATCCCCTCCACCCCCTGCTGCTGCTGCCTCTATTGACCTCCTTGGGGATGAGGCGCTGTTGGGCCCCTCTACAAGTAAGTTGTGCTGCCTGTTCAATGTATATGCAGCCTACTGCTGCATGTCACCGTAATCAGGAGACCCTCTCATGTACGTAGTCTTCAATAAGGACTTGACTACATCTGCTTATATGACTGTCCAAGTACCTGCCCACTTGCTGCATCTGCTTATATGACTGTCCAAGCACATGTCATCTGCTCCTCTCCTCCATGTTTTAAGAAAGATCCTCTTGACTAATCGTTCCACCTTTTTTTGAAAATTCTGCTTTCATTATTGGAGCTCTGCTGTACATAAAAAATGTTGTGTGTGCACTTCTATACCGCAGGTTATCCATTTGCTGTACTTCAATCTATACCGCAGGTGATCCATTTGCTGTACTTCAATCCTCGGCCTCAGCAGGCATGACCAGCAATTCCCAGGTAGCACCAGCTAAGCCTCCTCCTTCCAACCCAGTAGACTTGCTATCAGACTTGTTCTCTGACACAGTGTTGTCTACAGCGCCAGCACCTGTGCCTGCATCTGTACCTGCGCCAGCACCTGTTGCAGTAAGCAACCCCTTCGTTGCAGCCTTTCCTTCTGCAGGACCTGCACAAGTGGCTGGGTCCTATCCCACGCAAATGACTGGTTCATACCCACCTCAGATGACTGGATCCTACCCCACACAAATGACTGGTTCATACCCATCTCAGATGACTGGATCCTACCCCACACAAATGACTGGTTCATACCCACCTCAGATGACAGCTGGGATGACACCACCCACATACCCAACAGCTGCACCTTCTGCTGGACCCTTTGCAGTGCCACCTCCAGCACCTATCATGGCACCACCAATACCTCTAATGGCACCAGCTTCAGTCATGAACCCGTTCGCTTCATCTCTCCCTATTTCGTCTGCATCTGCTCCTGCTCCCATACCTCTGGCAGCCTCAGCTGCATTTTCTCCCTTTGGGGCCTCTGCATCTGGACAAGTATCAGGTGTGCTGACAAACCTTGTGGCAGTATCAGTTGTGATAGAGGTCCTAAGGTAGTATCAGTTGTGATAGAGGACCTGAGGCAGTGTCAGTTGTGATAGAGGTTGAAGGTGGTATCAGTTGAGATAGAGGTCCTAAGGCAGTATCAGTTGCGATAGAAGTTGAAAGTAGTATCAGGGTGGATCAGTCCGATAGATTAGCCTGATTGAGGCTGAGGGTACTAATATATGTTCAAGTTGTGTATTCTCTACTTTTTGAAGTCCCTCTTGGAACCTGACCTGGGAGCACTATTTGTATCATTTTTTGTGACCATGATGCATGTTGTGTAAGTATTATCATCGTTTTCTTGCAGCTGGCCCTTCTGCTGGACCTACCGGGGGTGCTCCCACACCTTATGCTGGACCCACTGGGGGTGTCCCTTCTGCATTCCTTCCTAGCTACCCCGCTCCCATCCCTGCATACACACTCCCACCTGCCATGCCTCCTCCTCCTGTGATTGCGGCTCCTCCTACAGCTGGGGGCTTCAATGATCCTTTTGGTGACCAAGCTTTTGGAGCGCCACCAGTGTCTCTGCCTCCCCCAGTCGCAACTGGAGACGTTAATGCATGGTTTAATTCTTTGCTCAACAAGGAGCGCGGGATTTTCTATGAAGACCAGTACTTGCAGGTATAGTGGTTTACCACTAGTCTCCTTCAATCCTTAAGGGTTGATGATGTTGCAATGGTCAGAAGGGTAATGGACAATCACTTGAGAGGTATTACAAATTCTGGTCCATGCAAAACAATGTGGACATGAACATGCATGCATGGGTACATGGTGGTGCATGTCCCAGTTGCTCCTGCCATGCTGTCCATGCAGGTGGGTGTACAGGCGCGGTACACGGAAGGCCGCGGTGACTTCACCCTCTTCTTAGGCAACAAGAGTGCAGAGCACCCACTGAGCCAAGTGTCTGTGGTGGTGAATTCAGCAGCCTCTGTTACAGCAGCCATCACTGCACCAGTGCCAGTTCAGATCCTGCCCAAGCAGCAGCTTCAGGTACCTCAGATACAGCTACAGTAGACATCATGCTATCATCATTCATCTCATGTGCACTACTAAGGAATTTGAGCCTGATCACGCTCCCTGTTTGAGCCTGATCCAGCTTCTTGTTTGGGCCTGATCCCGCTCCCTGTTTGGGATAACTTCGATGGAGGAAGGAGCATTATGTTCTCAAATCACTTGCAACAGTGTCTGAATGCCATCTGCAGCTCCTCAATACCTACTTTCTCTCAGCTTTCTACATCCATGATAATGCAAGGAGGGCCTAAGGAGATATTACGCAGATCTTCTCGTTAACACTGTTTCCTGATATCTTCTGTGCCTTCATCCTTTCCTAATATCTCCTGCTCACTTCTCTGCTGCTTCTTGTGTGATGCTAGGTACCTATTCAGCTCACATGCCTAGCGCCAGTCACAGACGTCCCCTCTCTTCACTTGGCATATGTGATTGGTAATCAATCCTTACAGCAGCAGCTTCAGATCCCAGTTGCAAACCATAAATTTCTAGTACCAGACACTACAGTAGCCAAAGAGCTATTCTTTGAGCAGTGGAAGTTGTATGGGTAAGTAAACTCTATCAAAACTTAGTGTTTTTTATTTGCAATTCCATGTATCAAAACTTTGTGTTTTTTATTTGCAATTCCATGTATTCACTGGAATATTACGATGATGTTACGCCATCATGTTACGTTTATCAATTACGATTATATCCGTTACCCGTATTTGTGCATTGTGTATAAGTGGAAGCCTTGGTGCTTAGTGCACTATCATGGAGGGTCATGATTTTGTGCATGAGCTGGTTGTTTATGAAGGTTATGTACATGTATTATATGCTTCTTCCCTCATGATTCTGAATGAGGATGTTGTGGGTTGTTGGTACACTCAGGAATCCTCCAAACAAGGCCCAAGAGATGGTGTCCAGGGAAACACCCTTGAGCACTGCGCCTATCATATCCGTCGTTCAACAAGCTGGGCTCGGAGTTGAGCATGGCTACTTAGATCCAAGTCCATATAACGAAGCTGGAGCTGCCTACTTTGTATTTGGAACTCCTGGGTCCAAACAACGCGCTCTGGTGATGGTGAGGCTTGAAAAATTAGAAATCCAAAACTTGTTCATCTGCCTGTTTCTTGACTTGATGCTCCTCAAACTTTCTTTGTCTTAACTTATGTTTTATCACTGCAGTGTCGAGTGGAGGGAAACCCGCAGAACATGGCGCAATTCAGAGTGACAGTGTCCTCTCCACTACCACAGCTGTCAGCCTCAACAAAAGACATGATTGTTTCTAAGCTAAAAAGTATTTCACCATCGTAAATCACATGGATCACTCATCATGCTCAATACTAGCTCAAATTTGTTCATTGTTGTAATTGTGCTTTCATGTCTCAAAGAAATTGTAGCGATACAGCAAGACCGTTACGTTCATACATTTCGTACTGACATTGCAATTTCTCAAAGCATTTTTTATTAAAAGTGCGTGCATGCGGCATATATTTCCTACATCTGAATCACCACTGCTACAAATGATGATGAACGCTTTTGCAATACCGTATCTATGCTAAAGATTGCACAAGCATGCACGTTATAAATCTATTTCCTGCTTCGTAGAAGTTTCCAAACACATTCTTCTGCTGATATGTCGAGCGACATGTCCTCGAGTAGCGAGGATGACATTTCAGGACATTCTCTAAAGCGTCGATTAAATTCTGCAGCTAAAAAGGCTGCAAGAGGTCGTCCTCAAGACTCTGGAGTGAACAGAGTTAAAGTGAGGTTTTTTGTGAAGATGACATTATCCGTGCACTCCTAAAAGTACCAATCTTGATACAACAAAATTTGTTTGTGTGAAGGCGATAGGAA
Organism: Chlamydomonas eustigma; assembly: GCA_002335675.1. Taxonomy (NCBI): domain Eukaryota; kingdom Viridiplantae; phylum Chlorophyta; class Chlorophyceae; order Chlamydomonadales; family Chlamydomonadaceae; genus Chlamydomonas; species Chlamydomonas eustigma. Next base: position 244,060 of record BEGY01000064.1, on the reverse strand, counting down.
GAGAGGTTGCAGCGCTGATCCCAAAATTGAAGGAGATGCGGCAGAGGTACAATCTGCTACTGGTTCTGAATAGGCAACTGAAAGGTAAGGTCAAGGGTGCACTTGTACCTTCTGAGAACAGTAAGGCATGTGAGCGCATGTCATTAAAAAATAGGATTGAAGTCTATGCACAAGACAACTAAACAGAACATTGCATTCTCAGACACTACACACAGAACCTCTTCTAGCTGTAAACCAGAGGAGAGGCCCATGGTCATGGCGAGCACAGCAGCACCTGAAACACAGTTCCCAGACCCTAATAAATCTATGGACACCAATTCTTCTGAAGACATCAATCAACTTGGTCCTTTTGCTAATCAGAGTTCTGTACCAGTCTTAGACTTATCACTGCCTTCCCAAATAGATGCCTCTACAGAGAACAGGATGCATCTCAAATCTTCCTTAGATGCCTCTCAAGTCAGAGCATCTAATAGAGTAGTGAGAGGCACGCCTGCTCGCCTTATGACACCTGCCCCTGAACTGCAACCACCCCACACACCCCACAGAGGGCTCTTTGAGCGCAGGCATCAGCAGGGCTCAATTTCCAACCTGGCAGCAGAAGGACGTACTGCACATCCTCATTTGAGGCTGTACAGTCAAGCAGAGGAGATGCAGGGCAGTACAGGAGGGGATCATATGTATGGCTTATCTCAGCATTTAGGTTTACAATCCTACACCAGCATGCCAGAGCTTGCCTTGAATAACGAACGTACGTCTCATCAGGCTAGACGGGAAGACAGTGGGAGAGGTCTCAAGAGGTTGAGCACCCCTTGTATTGACGAGAATCAGGAGGCCCATGACTTGACACCGGAGGAGAAGCATTTTCTGGAGCAGGCAGCCGCTAGTGCACTTTCCAGCTTGCTTCCCAGGGTTTCCTCTGGGAGGGAGCAGCGTAAAGACTGGGAATCCATGCAAATGGCACCACATGCCATGCATGGGGCTCCTCTGTGCATGCATACCCAAGGGCCTCAAAACAGGTTATTGTCTCAGCATGCATCTCTGCCAGCCATGCACTTTGGATCTCTGCCCTCTTATGAGGAGCTGCATGGAAGGTACTCCAGTGCAGGGGACATGCAAGGGCACAGAACTACAGGGACTGATCAGGTGTCTCCTCCGCCTGTATTCATGGCGCATCTCAACCCTCAATTCTGCCAGCAGCAGCAGCAGCCAACCTTGGTTCTGGAGCCAAACATGGTTGCACATGCCCAGGGTCATCAGCAGCCACAATACTATAATGCCCAGGAACAGTACCAGGGCTCCATCTCCAGCAGATTCCAAAACATGCACCCTGCCTCGGTGCAGATTCTACCACAGACCGTCCCTTTGATGCTAGGGCCTGCCAGCTCCTCCATGCTCGTTCCCTCGCAACCACATCCACAGCAGTACTACCAGCAGCATTTTATCCCGGCCTCCTCATTTGTCGGTACTCATGTACATTACGTATCGGATACTGTGGGTGATCATTGGGAGGCGCCTTCTTTTGTGGATCTTAAGGGTGCTGTCATGTGAACAGGTAGCAGTAATGTGACTGTAATGTGTGACACTAACAATGTGTAGAGGATGTTGATTGGGTGTATGTTGAAGGGAAATTTTTACTTGTTGTAACTGTGTTCAAGGTCAACTACTCAAGATGACTGCAAGCTTGCATGGTTCTCCAAGTAGATGACACAGCAGGGGTACTGCTGCATAAGCAGTACTACGGCATCTTTGGTATTTTGTACGTGTTAAGTGCTTTACAGATGCTGGATGAAAAGACATAATTTTAATGATTTTAATGTTGCTTCAGATGTTTTGACAAGACTAGCTTGATTACCAAGAACATATTCCTAAGTAGCTGCAGTGATATTTGGTAGATATTTATCTTCAGCCTCGTGATTTTATTGACGTTGTCATTGAGTAGTGGACTGTAGATCTTGTCTTATTAACGAGACTCTAAAACATGTAACTTCATGAGCCCAACTCTGCGCTCTTCAAGCCTGAGGATATGCTAGTAATATCCTATTGATAATGCAGGATGGTATAACATTTAGGATACTGTAGAATTAGCAACATGGCAATAGTACCATTCTTCGAAAATTGTCCCGAAGTTCGTTTAAGCCAAACTAATTACTTCCCCACAGCTCCTGCTGATGTCGGTATACCTGCCAGGATACATTCTTGTCATTCATATGTAAATAATAAACAATTAGCATTCAATGTCATCAGATATGTTGAATGAATTCGAACACCTACCGTATCATGCAAGAACTAAGAAGGTCGTCCAAATTGTAAGAGTTGATGGAAATACCGGAATTTTGAATGAGCTTTCAACAGAAGGATACTACGGCAAGGCATTAGCCTTAGCTTCAACTCAAGGCTCAAAGGAAACAACCCTGGCCCAAGAGTGTCTGAACAGCACTTCAAATAGCTTAAGAAATTATGCAGTAAAGCTTATTTGTACTTCAGGCTCAGATTGAGGTGAAGAAAACATCACATATCTTGCAGTTACCTTGCCTCAATATGTCTCACAATAATTTATCTCTCTTAATAAATCACCCTAAGGTGATTTTAAATCTTGGCAGTGGAGATCTGAAGCCTGTTTTGCGAAAGTTGAGGAAATCCGGGAAACGACAAAATGTCCTTTACCGACTAGTTGACTCTGCTGCTAAAAGCTCTGACAGGAAACAAATAAAGAACGTAATTCCTTACGGTTCTTATGACCAGGTGTGATGATAAAAGTGCCCGATTTCGATTTATCGAAAGAGGGATACAATGTTGCTACCCACTATTGGCTTCGGAGCTGTATGTATGTATGAAAAAATTGGAACCATTTGGACTATGATTTTAACCGTATAGTTTATAAAATATTTTAAGAGTTTTGTCGAAGGGATTTGGCGTAAGTCGCTTTGTTCGCTGAGATAATTGAATTCAGCTACACCACTGAGTAACTTTGTTTCATTGTTAATTTAGATTCAAGAATGTATATATTATAATCGTTGTGGGTTGATGTAGCTGATGGCTTTTATTAGTTGGAGGCAGTTAATAAGCACGTACTAAAGAAGTTGTAGAGACATAATGTAGTTGCTTAGATTATTTTTCCGGTAATTCAATGTATTGCTTAACTTTATTAATTAAAATGTAACGAAACTCAAGAGATTAGAAATCGTTACTGCTAATCGTAATTTTGTTCTGACTGTTTGCAAAAAGGCATGAAAATGTCCCGGCATGCTCCATTGCCATTTTAGATGCGCTTTGAGCAGCAGGAGCACCGTGACAACTCATGATGACGAAGATTTCGAGGTTGAAACTAGATTACTAGCACGACAGGCGATTGTAGCTCAAGTTTCTGAGTCAAGAAGAAAAAAGGT
>BEGY01000064.1:227446-240465 GCA_002335675.1 Chlamydomonas eustigma | reverse complement strand
AGGAGATTTATATGACTTAAATAAGAAGTCAAGTAAAGAAGGCAGAGCCCTACTGGCTTCGGCCTTAATACAATCAGGGGTTCAGGGTTCTAATCAAACGAAAAAAACCTATCTATCTTAAGTTAGGGCTATTGTGCGGTCATACGCCCGATTCACCCTATCACTGTGACAGGATAACTTTCTGTCTACAGCCACATGCTTGCAAAGACAATGTTGTCTCTGCATGCCTTGAGTGTGCGAAGGTGTTGAAGGGAAACCAAGTCCCTCCTCACTTACTGGTGTGTTATGATTGTGGTGGCATTCCTGAGGGTCTATCAGCTCCGCATGGTAGGAGAGAGGTTGCTGGGGAAAAACAGGGTTAGCTAGGTTAGCAGGTGTTGCTACTTCATAAAACCTCACAACAAAGGGTTGTCTCTCAGTATTGCCATTGTGCTCATGTGGTTGCCTTCCCCAATGTTGGAGCTAACGAAGTTCGAGACGTACTGTTGAAGTCTCCCAAAGAGTTGCTAGATGACTTCACCCTCATTTTTAATCAACTTTCGATCTAACTTTAAATCAAACCCCCCGAAATCGGGCCCCGAGGCGTTAGCTGAGGCATTCTGTTGAAACACTGCCATCTGTACACAACATTACCAATGAAGTAGTTATGATGAAGAACAATGATTTGCTGCGTCGGTAAATAATTCTGTTAGCTACATTATGCTAGTGCTTATTATTTCTAATTTGAGATGCTAAGTCATGATAAGCATTGCTGCTGATCCCACAGGTACAAAAGCATTGGCCACTTGTTGAGGATCTGGCTTCTTCATACATTTGGGCTAATTATCATCCACAGTAGGTACCAGCAGCCAGCGGCACTGCATAATAAGGAGCTTCCTCCCAGAGCATGAACAAAATAGATTGAAAGAATAGCATGAATGAGAATGGTACTGTTGACGTTTAAAGTTGAGAGTGATTATTCAGATAAACTCTGATTAGTTATATAAGTGTGATGATGAGCATCTTTCCATTGAGACATAAGTGTAATGATGTGCATCTCTCCATTCAGGCATCAGTGTAATGCTGAGGATCTCTCCATTAACAAACGAGGTGACATTCCAATCGTTCTCCTTGCAGGTACACTGCAGAAAGAATCACAGGACTACCCATCAACAAAAGAGCCACCATTCTTCAATATACGCAAGAGTACTTGATGCAACACTGTCCGCAAACAGTGTGGGCCATAGTGAAGGGATTACGTTCTGAGCACATAAGCATGCTCAAGCTGGATGCATTTGCTAAGCGGTGAGGGTGTTAGTAACACAAGTTTTGATAAAACGTGTGAAAGTGAGAGCTAATATTGATGAAGTAAGCAGTTGACACAGAATTGATACGTGTTGCATGGTCTCTTACAAAAACTGCGCCTTGTTCACAGTGTCCTGCTGTAAAGCTTTGATTTACAGATCAGGTTTCTTTAAGCCCATATCACTTTTGATGTACCTATTGCAAGTCACCCAAATTTTCCTAATTCCAACAGGATGCCTCAGGAGCTGCATGAGTTGATAATTACTCGCAGCAAGGGGAGTTATCCTCAAACAGACAAGATAACCAGACGAGGTCATGAATCCTCTGAGGCAAGAGAGCAAGACCTACTGACGAGAGGAGAGAAAGAAGACGGCAGTGAGTCAAGAGGGCCTGCCCTAGCCAATGCACCACCCAACTTGTATCAAATGCTGGTGGAGGAGAAGGGCATTGAATACATCCCAACCTCAATACGAAGAAAGTTGGCAGAAAGAGGCAACACACTCAGTGAAAGGAACCTTTTGAAGGTATTGTGTACTACATGCAGTACAGTACTACATCATACTACATGCACACTGTTTATGATTACCCTAAATGATATAAGGACAGAGCGCACACCTTTGTCTCCAGTCACCCTGCAAGTGAATTCTTTAGGCGGGGACAGAGGGTACAAATTTCATATCCTTTTTTAGAAGAGCCCTGCACTCTGAATAATGGTATTAACTTGAATAGTTATCTCCTTGCTGCTCACACATTTTCTACGCTTAATTATGATGAATTGATTTTGTTACAGCTCCTTATTTTGTTACAGACTCTTCTATTTGCTTCCTATTTATGATATCACATGTCCTTCATTCTTTCATGGTTGTGTAAACTTGTTATGGTTCAGGCCCATATAACATGTGCTGTGCAGGCCTTGCTCTCCAACACCTTAGACTTAAAGGGCGTATTGAGGGCACTGCCCACAGAGCGCAGGATTGTGTTGTACAACATGTGGAAACAGGAGTGGTTGGCTGTTAAGAGGCAGCTCCTACAGCTGGTCGATAAGGATGCCAAAGATATCTTGGCTTCTGGGGAGGCTGGGTTGCTTGCTGAGCTCATTGAGGTGCATGACTCCTCATCATATTTACTTTCATACATTATTGTAACAAGCAGAGGATGCCCAAATACTTAGTAGCTGAGGACGCCCTAAAACTTTGTAGCTAAGGATGCCCAAATACTTTGTAGCTGAGGATGCCCAAATACTTTGTTGGCCTTCACTGCAACTATGAATCAGCAATGCAAATGTTAATTGGTCCTCTTTGAATTGAATGTTATTAATGAGGTTTAAAAAACGTGGCCAGGAAGTAGACAAGCAGATCACTGCTGCTGCAGATGAGTTACTTCAACCCATGGCTGAATCTTGACAGCCTCAGTACAAAGAGTACAAAGAGTATAAAGAGTCTGCAATCAGAGCTTAAAAAACTTCCCATCAATTTGGCCACAGACCTACTGGACTCAATCCTGGCAACATCGCCCAGTCTGCCTGGACGGTGAGGGTTTTCAAATTTCAAATAATATGTTCATTGTAAGCCCTATGGGTGTTTGACTGTGGAATGCTGTCTGATATTTTTACGATGGTACGATGGAGGTATCGCTCCATAGGTAGCTGTGTGCCAGCATTATTGCTAGAAGGTTTAAGATCTTCCTCAGTCTTTTGGTGCTGTACCTGTTTGTTACCATACATATGAAGAAAGTATCCTCCTCAGCCTCTCTAAGTCAAGTATTCTAGTTGTCGGCTAAAGCATATTTTTGCTTCTGTTGCCTTGACTCCCTCCCAGCTTGGATCGTACAGATCTAACCTCATGGATTTTAGATCTCCCAGCTTCCTCTATCTGCCAGCTGCTCCTGTCGCACCCCGAGTACCTGCTGAAGGAGAACAACTACCCTGAAGGCACAGTGCTCAGAGATAAAGATGGGCCTGCGCAGTTTGCACTGCCGCTTCTCTGTGCTCTGAATGCGGAGCAGCAGGTGGAAGTGCATAAGCAGCAATGGGGTCGGCTTCAGCAGCAGCAGCATGACGAGCTTATATGTGTCAGAGTGGATCAAGTGGGTATGGAATCTGTTAAATTGTCTGTTCAAACTTGACTTGGTATCATGCACATGTACGCAGCCAAGGAGGTATCTTACAGTTCTAGCGACCATAGCAATAATTCAAAATGCTGGCGCTCGAGGTCTAGGGCTAGGGTATGATGTTTGCATCTTTAAGGTTCCTCAACAGAACATTCCTTTGACTAAGCAGAAAGCTTTGGGCACCATGTTGAAGTTGGAGTGGAGCATTGAGCCCCAGCCATCTCCTTCAGAGGTCTCCTCCACGCTGTCCTGCCTGCTAGAGGTGAGCCCTAAGGTCTCTGAGCCTTGATTACCAGATATTCCACTGAAACCCGTGCATTATCTAATCAATAGCCTTTTGATGCCTTTTGACACAGAACAAGGTGCTGTTCTATGTGTTAAAAATCCAGCTTAGGCAGATTTTAAACCCTCTGTTGCTAATGTATTGTTAGCTTGGCAAGACTATGGCTCAGGGATGTGTAAAAACATATTGCTCATTTTCAACTTGTCTTTGTGCTGATGCGGATGAATTTTGTTGTGCGATGTAGCTACATAAGAGTTTTTATGACACTGTGGTCATTCTGAAACTCTTCATGCAGTTTCCAGCTGTACAAGTCGTGGTAAAGAAATACCTAACAGGCATTTTTCTCACCCCTGCCAGACGGCCTTTTGGCCTAGATTTGAGCACATACGAGCTATTGACTGAGATCTTGAAGTGGGTGCAAGATTTAATGACAAATTCATCTCTAACTTGTTGACAGATTCTGCTCCTTTCAGCCAATCATATGGCAAGCTATGATCACTCAAGACTCTCTGATTATTTTCAAATCTTCATGACTTGATGGCTGATCTCCACAGACCACCATCGCTGACAGCTGTATTTGAAGGCTGGCATGACTGCTGGCGTGAGATGATGTCTGAGTTTGATGCCCTCGAGGCTGAAGATGACATCGTCCTCATGATTTCAAGCATAAATAGCAAGAGAACCAGGGGGGTGAGTTAATGCTTGCAAGGATAAGGTGGATACAAGGTATGGCACGTTGAAAGGACATCAAAGCTTGCTAATGCTTGCTTAATAAGCTTACTTGAGCCTGTAGTTCTGCAAAAGCAGTTTTATTTAGTAAAACTGTTCCTGGCAATGAATTGTCCTGAAGTGTGCTGTTGCAAAGTACAACAGATTTTTGAATGTTCCATACACTGAGTGCTAAAACATGACTTGTTTGTATGAGACACTAGATATGGGAATCAGTCCTGAAGGCCCTCAGAGTCGCAGCTCAACAGGAGGCCCTCAAGCCATGGTTGTTGGAGCCAACCGCATCACATAAAGCCAAAGAGGTGGTTGGTAGGGAGGACAAGACCGTTTCTTCAGAGGCTGGCCTTAAGCGTACAAGCTCTCGCCCCTGGATGCATCTCTCTCCTTCCCCATCTCCTTCCAGTGCAGGAGCTCCCCCCCGTGTCATCCTTCTCAGATCCATCTTGGATATGCCACACACAGACTCCAAGCTTAGAGTGGCGGCAGAGCTGAAGGCCTTGCAGACTGCTGATTTGAAGTACGAACTCTTGCCACTGGAGGGTGAATTGTTGGCACAGTGTCATCCTGCATCGTTCCTCGAGGTAATTTAACTCATGGAAATAATCATATCCTGTGCTACAGGATGGGCTTTTAAGTGTGATTTGGAGTGATTCACTTATCTTAGTAACTAATCTACACTTCAATGTTCAGAACACCTCTTTGCTTGAGATGCTGTCCAACTCCACACAAATGGAGCTGCTGCAGAAGTGGGCTGTCAGCTATCATAGGGTAGAGCATCATCTGCATGTGCTTCTCAGAGGGGAGATTACCACATCAGAGCTTACTGAGGGTTTGGAAGCAGGGTTTAGAGAACCACAGGGCCCGGCTCTTGAACTGCCATATGTTGCCGCAGATAAAGAATGGTGCAGCTCAGCACAGCGCATCCTCATTAAAGGAAACACAGTTGCCTCTGGAGCTCTGAAGCATGTATGTCAAGAGGGGCGCAAACTACTGTTTGAAACATGCAGGTATTCTCTTCACCTTGGTAGTGCTCTCCTTCAACTTGATCATCCTTGACGTAATAAAGACCTGCATTGCTTGAGCATTATGTATCATGGACTGCAAAGAAGGTGAAGCTCTTTGGACATAATATTTTATGAATGATTATAACTTTCACATAAATTCACATTATCCCACCTTTCGCAGGCATTCCTGGCTGTCAGACTGGGGACAGACTGTGGATGTGGCCTATCTTCCTGAAGCCCATCGCACAGAGGTTGCGAGATCACAAATTGCAGCTTTAACTGCGAAATACGGGTTGAGTGCAATTCTTCTGTCCAAGGTACGCCATATGCTATGTTTTTGCAGTAATTATGGGAATTGTGCATACAATTGTAAGGCTGTACATTTAAGTTGATTTCATAACTCCATGACTCTAAAACCTCATATTCCCCATACATCAACAACACCTTATTTCAATGTGAATAAAAGAAGTACGTTCAACTTAAACTAATGCGTTGACTTTCAATTCAGGTGTCACACCTGTTACCATGGCTAACATGGAAGGAGATGGTCGAACATCCGCTGCTCAAGGAGAAGCTTCAGGGAAGGTCCCCAGCAGAGAGGCAAGAGGGCATGGAGTACCTCTTCCAAGCTGCAAGGATGAAGCCCTGCTTGATTTTCAAGGTTGGTAGGCTTTCCTTAATGTGTAAGTTGCCCTACAGGCCCCAAAGAAAAAGCATGTAATTCAAAACTAAGCAATATCAAGAAAGAACGCAGCGACATTAACCTTTTTATGCAGCTATGCGCTGTTTGTCTTGTTAAGAAATTCACGGCTGTGCACATAAATAAGGATTCTGCATTTCTTCATGTCCTATTTTTAACTCCTGATCAATCCCTCTTGCTTGTGTCTCTTGCTTAGGTTTTAGATCTTGCGCATCAGAGGCGCAGAGAACAAGACTCCTTCAGGTTGTCATGTGTTGAGCAGCTGAAAGCATTTATAATTGCGCAAATGATGAAAGCGGGGAGTACTAAAATTATTACAACTAAGCAGTTGCTGGGTACCAGCAGTGAGGGCGCTGATCATGATTCAAATTCTATTGAGGATGTGACTGTTGAAACTCTGCTCCCAGCAGTGAAGGTGAGTGGTGCTACTCCTTATGGAATAACTGGTGACATAGTGAATCACTTTGCTGTTGGCATACAGTTAAGATATTCAAATTGCTTGGAAGCTATGATCGCAATGCAACTGTTCACACATTCAACAGGATGATGCATAAGAGATCTCGTCACTCCCAGTATTCTCATCCAACCCTTTTTTATGCAGGTGCTGTATGAGGATGCTTTGGCAGCCAAGGATGTGTCACCCTCAACCTTGAAAGCCATGTTCAACTTGCTGCTCACACTGCTGCCTCACCACTTGGACTGGGTGTGTGACATCATGGCACAATGTGCTCAAGTTCATGGCTTGCAGGTCAGCGATATTTACAGTCCGACCGTATGCATGATCTCATGAGTTCAAATTTTGAATTATTTCAAGGACAGCAACGCACTTGTTCTGGGAATGCATACCCGGAATGGTCATCTATACTCTCATCTATAGCATAGAATCCTAGAGCTGCAATGTCTTTATACTGTTGCTGCGGCAAAGCTGATGTTAATTTGATTTGTTTGCAATGACTAGGCATTCTTACCAACTAAAGACCTGAAAGATGCGATTGTCGTAAAAATGAATGAGATACGCGTCACCAGCTATGAGGGAGAGAAAGTCCAACCCTCATTATCAGTACCCACTCCCACTGAGTCCCACAAGCCTACCTGCAATTACCACCCACCACTAGAGTCCTTCCTTTTGCAGCTAGCTGCTGGTCTGAAGTTGGTGCAGCAGGCACTCAGTCAACGACAGGTGCTGATAATGGTCATGCTGTGTCTGCATGATACATGTCATTTTGAGATGATGTTAGAGGCATGAAAGGTTGGTTTAACGCATTGTATGATGACAGCAGTGTACAACTTAGCTTGGAGTTTCTGCTAGTACTCTTCATACCGCTGCATCATGTTAAGTTTGATATAGAAAAGCAATATGTGCACAGCTGAGAAAACTTATATTTTATTATTTGATCGAGCAGATGATAGGTGGGGGCGCTTAGATTGATGAATGCTGTTTATCATAGCAGGATGGAGCCGTAGCTTGTATCCAGCTCCTGCAGATGCAGTGGGAGCTAGGGTGGAGTGCTCATGATATGGGCCTCATTGATTTTGAGGATCAGAGCTCAGAGAGGCACTTCCTATATGCACTCATTCCTCAGCTCATAGCAGTAGCTGAATTGATAGCTGAACCCACTCAGGCTGCTATCAAAAGGTGGGATAGTGAGTGCTCCTTGCTGAAAGTGTCATGATTGTTAGGGCATGATTGTTTCCTGCATGTCCGCAAAGAGTGTGAGGTGTACTGTTGTAATGAGAATGCTGCTTTCCAAGTTACAATTTGCATCATATCAATTCTGAGATTTTGAATGTGCGTTCTCGTAGCTGGAAGGAACTAGGTTTCCTCGCAATTAATTTTGAATGTGCGTTCTCGTAGCTGGAAGGAACTAGGTTTCCTCGCAATTAAGATCTTGAGATATGCTCCAGACAAGTTCGTCTTGGTAAGATTGTCCTTCTGTAATTTGTCAAAACACACAAGCGCGTCCTGTCATTGCTCAGTGCCCTGTTGTCACCTAACCCTAACCCTTTGGTACCCTCAATCCTTCAAGTGGTCAGACCACTCTCGTCTGATCGTTCATCATCCTAACTCATAATGTCTCTATAGTGTCATCTGAGCTGATGTAGCTTGTTTGTAGCAATTCTCTGTTTTTCAAAATCTGGTATTGTATACATTCAGGTACATCGTCATACATTTCCATATTCAGCTACATCATCATGTACTGTCCACATTCAGCTACATCATCATCTATTGTCCACATTCTGCTGCATCGTCATGTGTTTCCTCATTCAGCTACATCATCATGCATATTGTCCACATTCAGCTACATCGTCATGTGTTTCCAAGGGATGCGGCTGATGCAGCAGCCTTCAGCCCCTACGCTGTCACAGCTGTCCAGCAAACCCCTCCACAGGTAGTGATTAATAATACACTCATATAAATAATTCTTATTGTCTTATTTTCTTCCATAGTCTGTAGATTGAGTTCAGCATACTGTTGCAATTAGGGCATATTATCAAGCTGTTAAGGGAATCAATTAGTTACTACATGCTGTTATGGAATTTGAATCTTATTCAGAGGCTGGACATCTTAATCTCTTTCATAACTGAGAATGTCAACATGCCAACTGTGGCAGCCAAGGCTGTGAGGAAGCTGTTTGCGTTTCACAAGAAGTCAGAGGGCACACAGCTAGAAACACATATTATTTATTGGTCTGGATGTACAAGGATGTAGTAGTACAAGGATGATGTACTACAAGGATGATGGGCAAATGTTTTTCACCGTTGGTTAAGTTGGTTGATACTTGAACTAACATAAGTTACCGTATTTTTTATGTGTCGTGAGCCTTATCTGGAGGTGACATATCTTTACAACACAGAGTTAAAGGTTAAGGTCTTATATTCTGTCTATCGCCAAGTTAGTTTAAAACCAGCCATATGAGGCCGCAGGTGCTTACAATTCACCTTTTCTATGCAGGTGCCTGAGATTGTTCCGATGCTTCTGAAGAGAGACCTGTCCTACGCCTGCTTGCCTCAAATCTTCTTCTTTCTTCAAAACAAGCGCCAAGACCTTCTCAACCCTTTGATGATGGCTGGCAGTCCTACAACGCAGTTAGTCTTATTAGTCTCTTCAAATCAATCTGAAGAGCCTTTGAGGATTGACCAGGGCATCTTCAAGAAAGGCCCTCCTCCTTCAGCTCTGTGGAGCAGCTCGTGAGTGCATGAAGATCATGAAAGTATGATTCACACATATTTCTTATAGATTAATGCGCATGTCATGATTGAGATCATTGTTTTGTTTTGCTGTCAATTCATGCCGCGTTCCAAGCAGAGTGGCTCTGCAATTGGTTGAAATTTTCTCCCAACCTTATTCCTTACCATAGGGCTTTGGTGAGAAGATTCTCTTGCAGGCGCAGCAGGGCTCGCCGTTCAAAGACACCAGCAGGGAAGCTAGGTGGCTGGTCTCGCAGTGCTCACAAAGTAAACTACTGGCTGGGCCTACCTCACATTGTTACGCAGTTCAAGCTCACTCAAACTCAGCAACTCAGACTGGCAGCTAGTTTGGTAGGACAAATGGTTACCACACAATGATGTCTTGTATGAACATATTTGAATTTTTAAATTTGTGCAACGCTTGCTCCTAGGCTAGTCAGGTAAGCCTCTGTACATGGTCTTTCACATGAAGCAGTGTAGCTGGCCATGCCTTTCTTTGTTTATCAGTAAAATGAGAATGGTAGCTGAACATCGCAGTTCTTATCTCCAAGTACTGGATGCCTCGATTGTCCTATCAGGGCCATGTCCTGTCCAGAGGCACCATAAGTTTGAGAGACATCAAAAAGTTGGTGAACAAGGTTGCTGCACTGCCTGCTGTACCGCCTTATGTACTGCTGAGCCTAATGGAGGATACAGCAGGTGCTTTCTTTCAATATTTAAGCAATTAGTCATATCTGACACAGTATTTAGAAACCTTACTTTTTAGGTGGAGAACGTATTCATTTGGTGTCTTCCAGGATGTTGGATTCTTGAATTTTGAATAGACATCATGTTGTCTGTGTCTGGCACTGTATCAATGTGGCAGGGTGCATAACAACAGAAGAAGATCATTTTGAAATACTTAACTTTATTGGGCTTAGTCATGTGCTGTATTTGAGAAATGAGCATATAGCATTCTCTAAGCTATTGTATCCTTAATGAGTCTGTTGATAATTCCAATGAGGACATGATGTTGCAGCTGCTACGGATAAGTCTACATTGCAGCCAGTGGGGGCAGCGAAACAGCCCGAGGTGCCTGAGGCAGTAAGGATCCAATTGAAAGAAAGCATACTGTCTGCCATGGTCCGCTTAGATGACAGCAAGAAGGTAAAAGGAATAGTGAAAAAGAAGACTTGGTCAGAATCCACCTATGGTTCATCACTTGAAAAGATTCTTCCTCCAAATTGAATTGATCAATCCGTTGTTCCTCAGGCATGGCTCTCTCTGGTCACATCTGTCAAGGCTGGTAGCAGCAGCACTGCCATGTCAGCAGTTAGTGCGCTCCTGAGCAACAGCAGAGGCTGGGCGACCCAGGGGGACATGTTGCAGGTCATGGAGCGGTTGAGGGATCTACCCTGGGAGCGGCCCTCTGTGCTGAAAGAAGTGAGATGTGTGAAAGAAGTGAGATGTGTGTACTAGAGAAGTGAGATGTGTGAAAGAAGTGAGATGTGTGTACTAGAGGGGATGCAAAGTGGTGGCTGGCTAGAGGAGCTTAATAAGAACCATGCAGGGATTGAATTCCCTTTAAAGCAAAGAAAGCTGACATGTTTCCGCATCCTTGTAACCAAACATAGGAAGCCATAAGTATGCAGAGTTTCCAGTGTGTGGCTGTTAAGCAACCTTTGTCTGGTTCACAATGCACGATCAGGTAGTGCGAGTCCTGGGGAAGCTGGCAGTGAGAGAGCCTGTGGCCATGGCTGAGCTCCTCTCCATCGCAGCAAGGCCCAACCTCCATCGCAGTGCACAGCTGCAGCTGCTATCCACCTTTCAGGTGCTGTTTGGAAAGAGAAGGGAATGAGCAAGCTGATCAGGGTTTAGGATGCTTAGTAAGGGGTTTAAGATGCTTAGTAAGGAGCAAGCTGATCAGGGTTTAAGATGCTTAGTAAGGAGCAAGCTGATCAGGGTTTAAGATGCTTAGTAAGGAGCAACCTGATCAGGGTTTAAGATGCTTAGTAAGGAGCAAGCTGATCAGGTTTTAGGATGCTTAGTAAGGAGCAAGCTGATCAGGGTGTATGTCCTATTGCAGTATATTATGAATACATGCAGGGCATGAGGTCTGTATTCCTATTGGTATAAATTTGGCTGCAAATGGAAGCAATTAAGAACATTTGTCTTCATGCTCATGCATGAGCTTTCTTGTTCTTTTAATTGCAGGGCTTCTTGTCCTCATCAGAGGTACAAGACTTCTTCTTGCGTGCAGCTCAATCTGGAGATGTTGAGGTAGCCAGAGGGGCTGCTTTCATCCCGGCTGATCCTCAGGAGCTCAAGGCACCTGGTGTGGTATCCTTCCTGGTGACACTGTTTGAGCAGCTGCTCAGCCATGAGGATGTTCGTGT
Organism: Chlamydomonas eustigma; assembly: GCA_002335675.1. Taxonomy (NCBI): domain Eukaryota; kingdom Viridiplantae; phylum Chlorophyta; class Chlorophyceae; order Chlamydomonadales; family Chlamydomonadaceae; genus Chlamydomonas; species Chlamydomonas eustigma. The sequence goes on along the minus strand of BEGY01000064.1, from coordinate 228,792 downwards.
GATTGAAGAGGCCATGCAAGTGTGGAGTGATGCGCATGTCCCCATCCCCTTGGATCGAGGCTTGCCAGTTCTGACAAAGATGACATGACTGGGTCTTAGCAGCAATGGCGTCATAGATAGAAGGTAACAGCCCGGGACTCCCTTGATGAAAGCAAATAATGCAAGTCAGGAGCCTGGAGGTGCAACACAACTTGATGTGCTGTCTCTGTTATCTCTCTTCTCATCATGTTTGTAGGGTGCGGGACGCATTAGTTAGCAAAGCAGCTGATTGCGTGAATATGTGGTTCAAAAAGGTTACCGTGGCAACTGCCAGGTCCAGGGGGGATGAAGCCGGCTACTCTGTAATCTTTGGTTCTTTGGCTCCCACAAGCAGCTACAGCATCATTAATATGGATGAAGTAGAGAATCATAGAATGGATTAGGGAGGAGGATGTTTGTAAGGAGCTTGATGCTGTTTTTTTTACCATTGATCTCAAGAAAGTGACGAAACGTTGGGACTTGCGGTGTCATAAGAATGATAGATTAGGTTATAAAAACGAACGTCATCATATCAGAAGATTTTGCAAATGAAGACTCTCTCTACAGCTGACAACTCAAGTATCGCCCGCCATAAGGTAATAATCTATCGCCCGACTAAAAATGAGGTCAGGATCGCCCAGGGTTGAACTGGGGTTCTTCGGTGTATTCTCCATTAGGTGTAAGTAATTTCGTTTACCGACGTCTTTCCATCTCGACCACGATCCTAGATATAAGTGGAGTCCATCACTATATATATACATAGGCACTGCATGCCCGATTTCGATTTATCGAAAGAGGGATACAATGTTGCTACCCACTACTGGCTTCGGAGCTGTATGTATGTATGAAAAAATTGGAACCATTTGGACTATGATTTTAACCGTATAGTTTATAAAATATTTTAAGAGTTTTGTCGAAGGGATTTGGCGTAAGTCGCTTTGTTCGCTGAGATAATTGAATTCAGCTACACCACTGAGTAACTTTGTTTCATTGTTAATTTAGATTCAAGAATGTATATATTATAATCGTTGTGGGTTGATGTAGCTGATGGCTTTTATTAGTTGGAGGCAGTTAATAAGCACGTACTAAAGAAGTTGTAGAGACATAATGTAGTTGCTTAGATTATTTTCCCGGTAATTCAATGTATTGCTTAACTTTATTAATTAAAATGTAACGAAACTCAAGAGATTAGAAACGTTACTGCTAATCGTAATTTTGTTCTGACTGTTTGCAAAAAGGCATGAAAATGTCCCGCATGCTCCATTGCCATTTTAGATGCGCTTTGAGCAGCAGGAGCACCGTGACAACTCTGATGACGAAGATTTCGA
>BEGY01000064.1:203011-227342 GCA_002335675.1 Chlamydomonas eustigma | reverse complement strand
GATCCTTAGGATAAGATCAGGGGTCGAGTCGGCTGAGCTGATGAGCTGAGCCTTGGATGTTTAATCTAGTTTTAAGACTATTTAGGTCTATTTAGTGAGACTTACAGTATCTCGAATTATGTCTAAGGGTGCAGCTACTATGTTAGCGAAATACTTGGACTTAGACGATTAGGAAGACTAGTTTTAGGAGATTTATATGACTTAAATAAGAAGTCAAGTAAAGAAGGCAGAGCCCTACTGGCTTCGGCCTTAATACAATCAGGGGTTCAGGGTTCTAATCAAACGAAAAAGAACCTATCTATCTTAAGTTAGGGCTATTGTGCGGTCATACGCCCGATTCACCCTATCACTGTGACAGGATAACTTTCTGTCTACAGCCACATGCTTGCAAAGACAATTTTGTCTCTGCATGCCTTGAGTGTGCGAAGGTGTTGAAGGGAAACCAAGTCCCTCCTCACTTACTGGTGTGTTATGATTGTGGTGGCATTCCTGAGGGTCTATCAGCTCCGCATGGTAGGAGAGAGGTTGCTGGGGAAAAACAGGGTTAGCTAGGTTAGCAGGTGTTGCTACTTCATAAAACCTCACAACAAAGGGTTGTCTCTCAGTATTGCCATTGTGCTCATGTGGTTGCCTTCCCCAATGTTGGAGCTAACGAAGTTCGAGACGTACTGTTGAAGTCTCCCAAAGAGTTGCTAGATGACTTCACCCTCATTTTTAATCAACTTTCGATCTAACTTTAAATCAAACCCCCCGAAATCGGGCCCCGAGGCGTTAGCTGAGGCATTCTGTGTAAGTTGTTCAGGATCCTACATATGGCAGTACAGGAAGCACAAAAACTATGTAGAAATATGTGACTGCTCCTGTGAACATGTAACTGTCAAATCTATCCAGCAAACCACCGTGGCCTGGGATCAAGTCCCCAGAATCCTGAAAACATAAGAACATGGCACAAATTCACTTAAATCATATAAGCCTATTTAACACAGAATGAAGAGAGATCTTGCAAAAACGATGCACATCAATCAAACTATCAATGAGAGCATAATTACCAAACTATCTCTGAGAGAATCCTAGAAATTTAAATGTTGACCTTAAGGTCAGTCCATAGAGAGGTACAGATGTTGAGCTAATAAGTATGATGTAGCATAGGTGCCATCATCTATCCAAATTTTCCGGTGATTATTCCCACCTTCATTCCAGCATCCCTCTTAATAATAGACTCGATTAAATCACCAAACAGACTTGCAAAGAATGTGAATACCTGTTTGTACACAAATGCAATTGCAGCCTTGAGAGCAGTTACAGCAAGCGTGCTATATCACACAGATGTAAGAAGGCTCCTCTTTAACAAACTCTCCAGTCAAGTTTCAACTTAGGAGGAACCAATAGTACCCTTCATAGTACAACTTATAACTCACTCCAAGGCCAGCTGCTCCAAGAGGTGTTGCAGGCCATTGTGTTAATCCCCACAGCCCTACTGCCACGCTAATGCTGCTGATCAAACCGCCCAGTGCACCCTCTACAGTCTTCTTAGGGCTGATCTCTGTGAGCTTGGTGCGACCTAATTTCTTGCCTAAGGTGAGGAGAGGCAGCACAATGAACAAGTAGTGCATAGTCTGGTGAGCAGAGGCAGTACAATGAACAAGTAGTGCATAGTCTGGTGAGCAGAGGCAGTACAATGAACAAGTAGTGCATAGTCTGGTGAGCAGAGGCAGTACAATGAACAAGTAGTGCATAGTCTGGTGAGCAGAGGCAGTACAATGAACAAGTAGTGCATAGTCTGGTGAGCAGAGGCAGTACAATGAACAAGTAGTGAGTATATGGAATGCAGTGTCGTGCAATGTAAGGAGTACATGGAATGCAGTGTCATGCAATGTAAGGAGTACATGGAATGCAGTGTCATGCAATGTAAGGAGTACATGGAATGCAGTGTCATGCAATGTAAGGAGTACATGGAATGCAGTGTCATGCAATGTAAGGAGTACATGGAATGCAGTGTCATGCAATGTAAGAAGTACATGGAATGCAGTGTCATGCAATGTAAGGAGTACATGGAATGCAGTGTCATGCAATGTAAGGAGTACATGGAATGCAGTGTCATGCAATGCGTAGAACAACAAGTCACAGCGCACTGAGCATGCCAAACCTAACTATAAGAGGTCTGTGCTTAATCCAGGACTCACCCACAAAGTATGCACCAGTGTCAGCTGCCACCACGCAGGCAGCTGCAGTGAAGGTGGCTAGCAGGCCCACAGTCCATCCACTGAAGGGAGCAAATATTGCGGGCTGAAGTACAGGGGTATAGAGAGAGGATTTAGAACTCAATAAAGCGGGCTGAAGTGCAGGGGTAAAGAGAGAGGATTTAGAACTCAATAAAGCGGGCTGGAACAGGGGTATAGAGAGAGGACTCAGAACTCAATAAAGCGGTCTGAAACAGGGGTATATAGAGAGGACTCAGAACTAAATGCGCTGTTGAAGCTGTGGCACATAGTAAAACTTGTCACAGATACCATATGTACTGACACATGGTGAGACTGTGCACAGATGATACATGTGCTGAATCTAAGCACCTACTCACAAATTACAGATGCATGACGTAATGACTTATGGTATAGTTGTTGACAGATGACCTTATGTACTGTCTAATGACAAGATTGTTCACAGATTATGCAAATTTTTACACATGATCAGGCTGCTCATATCTGACTCACAAGTACTGACTTCTTATCCAGTGATTCACGGACTATCGTGTGCATTGCAAGGCAAACTCGGCGTGCATATAAAAGAAGGATCATTGCAATTACAAGGTTTAGAGATTTTACAGTCATCTGAGTGTCCAGTTGTTATTATTACCAGAAGAGGTATGTCCGGGGCGCTCATTGGGAGAAGCCTCACTTTGACCCAGAAACTAGGCAGCCATCCTGGAACAGATACCAGGCACATGGCCATGAAATGTGGGTGACAGAGACCATTAGCAAGATCAGGAGATCAGTACAAGCAGTACAGATTGACCATCTCAGCAGCTGAATTATTTGAAGCTACATATTATGAGATAAAACGCAACTTACGGTCACACCAGACAAGCAATGCAGGTGAATGAAGTCTATGCAAAAAGACCACAACAAAAATGCAAGGCGCCACCAATTTTCAGCACTTACCGCAATAGAAGACACCAAAAAGGGTAGAAGCTAGCATGCTGAATGTTGGTTTGCGAATAGCGACTAGATTCATGACAAGAAGGAAGAAAGCTGCCACAGCGAGCACTGTTCCACTTTTACCGCGGAAGAAGTAGCTGAAGAAGACCATGCTGACACACAGGACAGTGGTAAGCGAGCTGATGAGAGGGGGTGGGGGAGGCATGCCTTTGGTAATGCCCTACAGTAGCCAGAGAAAGGATATGACAATAAATACAGATTTTCAGAGATTGCACTATCTCAGATCATCTATTGCAATAATAGGAAAACAAGTATAAGCATTCATTTTGAGGAACTTATATAGTCATAGTCATACTAAGTCCTAGTCACACTAAGTCCTGCTTGCTTCTTCACAACGTGTCTAGATTTATTGCATATTTCTTTAAAACAAGCGACTATCTACCTTACAGCATAATACCTTACTAGTCACCATGCTGTAGTACTCGATCTACCTTACTAGTAACCATGCTGTAGTACTCTATATACCTTACTAGTAACCATGCTGTAGTACTCTATATACCTTACTAGTAACCATGCTGTAGTACTCTATTGTTGCTTGATAGGATATGAAGGTGGCTGCAATCAAAAACAATGGTTTGACCACGACAGCTGCCCCTCCCACAATCCCCATAAGGACTCCAAATGAAACTCGTTTTGCCAGCCCTCCACTTTGCTTTGGTTTAGGCTGTTCTGATTCACTAGTGCCAGCTATTGAGGAGGAGGAGGCCTTATCTTTACGACAAGATGATGATGCGTTCAAATCTTCATCCATAGAGGAGCCCCAACTTTGAGTGGGGTGTACAAAACCATGCGAAGGTTCTGGTGAAGGCTCCCTTAAAAATCCATTCTCTTTATTTCTATTGGATTCAGATGTGATGACCTGACTGGATGAAGAAGATGCACTTGAGTCTGGGCTGGATGTAGTCGTGGCCTGAGAGGCTGTCCCCGCCGCCTGGTCATTACATGGACTATTGGAGAGGCTCTCATCTTTCAAATGACTATTTTTCAAACATGAGGTCGTAGTTTGAGAAAGTGACCCAAGTCTACGATACGGTGATCCAAGTGTAGATATATAACGACGCTGACATGAACGCGGTGGCTGCACACTCTCATAAATCAGGCTCCTGATGCATCGTGATGTCCCTAAAAGCATAACTAGAGTTCAACAGTATGAAAAAGATTGACGAGGCGACGTTTTTTCAGCCTTGAACATTGATTCTACTGAAGTCTTATAAAATCTTGACGTATTTTTCACATGGCATGTCCACGCAACACAACTTAGCGAGCATGCATGAGAGCTGTAAAAAGGCATCGGTTGGGTTGGTTAAGCCTGACGGTGAAGCAACATATCAGGAAAATCTTTTCAGCGCACAAAAAATAATATGTAGTAAAAACAAACTGACAGCATGTTCAATACAACTCTGTGTACTTGCGTTCAAAGTAATACAGCAACTTTCAATCATCTCTGAAGTGTTCTGACATTTATCACTAATTACCAAGCTCCATTCATTTTTCCTAGCATTGAATTTTGAATTACAGAGACAGACGCTCATCTACTGAGCTCCTACTTGTACTAAGCTGACCACCCCAGCTTCCGACAAAACATTTCCTGAGTACTCTCTAGGGCATTGAGAGATAACCACACGCTCTCCTGCCATTACCAGGCCCTGGGAAGAGGCATAACCAATTGCATAAGCCAGTAATTCAACACTGCCAGCCAGGTCTTCAGCAGGCATAATAGGGATGACTCCACGATAGGTCAGGCATTGTCGCAGCACAGTGCTACCATACCTGAGAAAGAAGCAAAAGGGAAGCAGCAGATGAGGACTCAAATATCTTGAGGCAGCATTTTAACACACTTGTCTTATCTAAACAAGATCCATTTACTGCATGGTTGTTGCAGTCCTGCAGAAATTTGTGAGAAGGAACGCTTGGTGCTGATCAAGTCATTACCACAAAACCATGCATTCAACTCTTACCCCTGAAAGGCAAAGCATTCTGTGCTGCTAGCCCTTGGCAAGGTGGCCTAATCAACAGAAATAACAGAAGTAAGATATGAGGGCAAAGTCTCACAAAGACAGAGAATACTATATCCTAACCCTAATCCTTATCCTAAACCCTAATCCTTAACAGATGACAAAACGAACTGTGGAAAGATTGCTCACAGTCATTTGTCATTAGCTCTGAAGAGAGGAGACAGCACAGAAGGACAAGTTAGCAATAAGTATGTCACCTGTGACTTGCTCAGTCTCATTCCAGAGAACGTGGCTGTGATGGGTGTGGGACACACCACCTGCAAGGTACACCATTGTTCATACTGTTCACACTGCCACAAGCTGACATGCATACATCATTGTTCATACTGCCACAAGCTGACATGCATACATGATTGTTCATACTGCCACAAGCTGACATGCATACATCATTGTTCATACTGCCACAAGCTGACATGCATACATCATTGTTCATACTGCCACAAGCTGACATGCATACATCATGTCAAGTGACTGAAGAAAATATCGTGACTTGGAGACAAAAAACGATAGATGCAAATAATGTAACAGCTGAAAATAATCAATGTAACTCTTATTCAAATGTTCTGCATGTTGCTCATGAATAGGCATTCCTAGCCGCATGATATTTGAGAAGTCAACACATACCGCTAGGATGGGCTGCCTTGGCTTGTACTTGGCCAGCAACCGAGCTGTCCTCCCTGTCACAGTGAATACTATCATCAGAGTCGCCCCAGATTTCTCTGCCAGGCGCACCGCCGAGGATGCCAGAGCCTCAGCCTGAATGGCGTAAGAAAGAAAACAGTATGGGGGGGTTAGTATAAGCGCTAAAACCCCCCGAAGGCAATTCAAATGGCATTTCTCATCCCCTTAAAGGATCACAGGTAGGCATCACTGATGGCGGCTGCCCCTTTTATTGAACCCTCACTTTTTGAATGACTGGCGCCAGCTTGTATAGACCCAGGGCTTCCATGCTAGACTGATAGAAACCAGTGGCATCGAAGGCCTCCTCCGCCTGCCGGCAAATGTCACATACTGTACTGGCGGTGAGCACGGGGTACCTACCAGAGGTACAATACAACAATTCAGCAACCATTATTTGAATTATTTTGGTATTAATCAAAACCAAAATTGTTGCTTTATAATTAGTTTGATGAATATAAATATTAATAAGGGAGATTGGTTCACTTACACAGCACTGTACTTTGGATTATATATGAAGGACTTCTTAACTAATATCCTGAGTTTAGGCTGTGATTGCTGAATACTTACTTGCCACGGAACGTTTCAGCAGCTAAGACGATGCCATCAGCCCCGTCTATCACAAGGTTAGCAACATCCGTTGCTTCTGCTCGAGTGGGCCGGGGAGCCTCTAGGAATACACAAGAGAGAGAGAGAGAAATATTCTTGTGAACATGTTTGCATGTGAAGGAATGATCTTGATGTAGTGTACATGTTTGCACACACAGGATTGACATTGATAGCAAAGATGTCAGGTTTAGAGCTAAGCTAAAAAAAATCAAACAATTAGATCTTGCTACTACTTGAAATCCCTTGACACAACATCAAAACTTTCAACCACCTGCGCTTTCAGAATAACTGATTTCATAAGTGTAGATGACTATGTGGTGTACATCACACTTTCCTTATGATATCTCCCCAGCAATGAAATCTGTACTTGCAGCTTGCCCATAATTGCTTACCAGCCATGGTATCCACAACACGCGTCACATAATTGCTTACCAGCCATGGTATCCACAACACGCGTCACATAATTGCTTACCAGCCATGGTATCCACAACACGCGTCACATATACAGGTTTCCCCGCCAGGTTACAGGCCCTCAGCATGCGCTTCTGAGCTAGAAAAACCTGAAGAGGGTTTGTAAATACGACTTGCATGTTGGGAGTTTCAAAAACTGCAAAGCTTGTTCAGGAATGCAGCTAAAAACATCATAAATATGAAGATGCATCCTTGACTAACAAAAAAAAGGGATAACACCACTCTCTGTAACAAACATGTCGATTAATGTGCATGCATGATAACACAAATTTGTTAAAATCTATGGAGTCAAGCATCATTCATGAATTTCCACTCCTGCCTCATAAGCTCTTCACCTTCTCCGCATCCAAGCAGACACCAAGGTTTCCTCTTGAGAACAATATGGCATCTGCAGCCTGTATGATCTCCTCAGCATGCCTCAGACCTTCGACCCCCTCAATCTTGGCCATGATCTGAGTGCTGGTCAAGCCGCAGCTAGAAACATGGTTGCAAAGAAAATAAGTTAGCAGCAACCTCACCTTCATCCATGTTCAATGCAATGTGCTCCTCAATAAAGACACAAAAAATACACAAAAAGAAACCAAATCATACAACACTAGCGCAATCACTACTCTCAATTTTCTACATTAGTTCACGACATGGAAATCGGTGCGTTTGAATTGCATTCATCACTTACTCTTGGAGAACTTTCCTGCATTCTTCAATGTCCTTCCCAGTATGGACGAAAGGCACACTGACAAAGTCGATCTGTGAGGCAGTTGATAATTAAATTTGAATTATGCAAATTCAGCCTCAAAAAGAATAAGTACACACAGTGCGGAGGTACATCCTCCTTTAAACGCATATAAGTTAATGTATCACTTGAGACTGCTGTAAGGGACTAAGTCAGTAATAGAATGCACAGTCATGGTTACTGACCTGGTTTTTCTTTCCCCAAGTAGAGATGTTCTTCACATCCTCGTCCGTTAAAGCTGGCATGTTACTTAGAGACAAGTCTGTCATGTGGACAGTCAACTGCACACCCTCAAGCTTGCAAGTGTTGTTGACACGGCAGACGCATGAGATACCTGCCACCTTTAGAGAGGGGTGAGCATTGAGAAACAACAGGTTTCCATAAACTTCCAATCAAAACATTTGCTCAGATGAATTTTGCTTGTTAGCAACTCAGATTATCCACATCTTATGTATGTGAGATACAACTATGAGACTTAAGTAGCGAGGAAGGAGATGATGATCTCCAGCATCGCATTTAGAAATGATGTATAGGCTTCGCTGTGTGTACACTTTACACATGGGGGGTCTTCCTACCTTCTCAACAGTGAGGTATGCAGATGAGGTGTCGCTGCCGGTGAAAAGGTACTGTAAAGACAAACAGGATCAGAGAGTCATCAAAATGATGCTTCATGTGTCATATGTATTCAAGCTCATTCAAGCAGTGCTATATAATTCTTATGCAGCATGTTGTCTCTGTTAAGTCACCTGAGCTATGAGAATGGATTTGTCCACATTTGAAAAGTCACCTGAGCTATGAGAATGGATGTGCCCACGTTCAGACCCTGACCCTCGAAGGTAGACAACATAGATACAGGTAGGACAGTACTGCAAGCTTGGACTGTTTTATCACATGTCAGAATGACAGTCTGTCCTTGCTGGAGTTGGATGCCTTCTTTAGGTCTGGAAGAGTACGCCATAGATTTTAATTATGAACGCAGCTGTGATGACTCTGAAAATGGTGACTATTTTCAAGTGCAGATCTGACAGAGCACTTGTATTATAAGCTTGAAGGAAGAATATAGAGATGTGATGCAACATTTACAATCAAAAGTGAGGGCTGTTGTGTTGGCGACTGCAACACCTGTTCAGCACAACTATTTCCCTGCCCATTGCCTCAAACAACACAGCACAATATGTCTGAGTCCTTTTCATGGCCTCTCGTAGAACATCCAGAGTCTCCTGATGACTCTCGATAGTCCCCCAAGTGAAATCGAACCTCGCCATCTGTATGTGGAGTACGTGATTATTTGATGAGAGCGTTATAGCCGTAAATCTCAAAAGGATTTCACCTTCATTCCACTTAAAAGAAGGTCACAAACTGTTTGTAAATCACTGGATGAAGGGCCTAGAGTGCAACATAACCTAGATGCTACGTGCTTCTTCTTTGTTGCACTTTCCTGGATTCGATCAATTAGAATGGTTGATGATGAATGTTTATTTAATGCAAATTTTAGTAAAACTTTTGTCCGATGGTGTGTTGCACCTGTAAGATAACCATCATATCCGTTGGCAACTTCATGAACGTGCCTCCCATAAAAGATGACATCTTCAATCTCAATGTATTAAGCACAGTTAAAGGCAAGTGCTTGAGATTAACGTCTGACAGAGATACGTGTTTCGAAGCTGGATCATGTCAGCTGTCGCAGACAGAAGTGCTAATGTAATTTTGTAATAGTGAGTTTCCATATTTCTTATAATATTTGACAGTCTGACTGTACTCTTTATCTTTTTTTTCTGAACCTGCAGCAAACAAGTTTACAGCACATATCTCGACAAATCCTGTTTTTTGAGCAATGGCTCCATGATTTCAGCAACTTTTTTCTCATCAACAAGGTAATGAAAACGTTCGAGTCCTGATTTCCGAGCTTCTTCAACTTTCTCTGGAGCTGAAAAGCTTACATCCGCAAGTATTCTTTCCTGCACATAGCATAAGCTGTATTAGATAACCTAGTCAAAATTGAATTTAGGAGGAAGCACAGGACAACATGCACACTGACAGACGGAGGTACATCTCCTTGCACAAGTAGGAGGTGCAGTGACCTTCGTTACCAATCCAGTCTTTCCTGTTAACAAGTTTCCCTAGGCAACAAGGTTGTCTGCTGTACCAACATTAAGAAAGGAAGTTTATGCACCCCTTCTCACCAGGACTGTGTGCAGACGCCTAGCCCCAATGTTGTCTAAGAAGCGGTTTGCAGTCTCAGCTGCCTGTGAGAGTGCTCTCAGCGCAGCATCCGTGAACTCCAAGTCAACACCCTCTGTGGCTAGAAGTGCCTAACAGAGGAATTCAAATTGAATCTTCACACATGCCTTCAGGTTCAACGAACAGAATAGAAAGCCAGATACAGATCTCATATAAATCCTAAGACATTTCAAAAGAGTTGTTGTAGATGATTAATGGATGCATTCTCAGGCCTATTCCAATCAGAATCAAACATAGTAACGTCTTATAACTTCCCAAGTATTTATGGATTCCTCCGGGCTCCAAGCTTAAAAATCATAAGAGATATGAACAAATGAATCATGACAACCTGTCTAACTTGAATTGGTTGGATATCAATGCACCTGCTGCTGCTTGATCATATTAGCATCTGGCTCAGTGAGGATGCGGTACATCTCATTAGCGCCTAGGCCTTTGAGCTCTACCCTGATAGGCAGACGACCCTGGCAGGGGCATTGCAGTAGCAAAGGCACATTGTTTTGGATACGAATTCAAGGCAGTACTTGATTCAGAATTCAAAAGAAGTTGTTCCTTTTTACGGGGACAATCAAAAGAAGTCATAACTTCCTTGTACAGTCAGCATAGCACATGCGTGAAAGTTGTGAATAATCACCTGCAGCTCAGCAAGCATGTCAGATGGCTTGGCCTTATGGAATGCTCCGCTGCAGATAAAAAGGACGTGATCTGTGGTCACATTTCCATACTTGGTTTGAACCACGGACCCTGCAGCGCATAAGATTGCTCAAGGCCATGAAGTGGAAGTCTTTGGGAAATTAAAAATTAAAAAGATAAAACATCATTTTCTCATATACACTACGATATGAAGGAGTGTTGGCAGCTGCATCTACCCAGCATGCACAAAAGTTCAAAATGGAAGCCATGTTCAGCATACAAGTTAATAATGCGTAGACATTGCGCTGCAAATCAACTAGGTGAGTGCAACTAAGAAGTCTTGAAAGCAGAGCCAGGTGCTAACTACATATGAATGGAGACTTTTGTCGGTCAAGAGTGCATGTTCATTTTAGAACAGCATGTTGTTTGAGTTGCTGTTTAAATTAACAACGTAACAACCTTGTCTTGATGTATGTGTGTAAGACATGGCCATCCTGGTATCATACCCATGCTTTACCAATCCATCCTGGTATCATACCCTTGCTTTACCAATCCATCCTGGTATCATACCCTTGCTTTACCAATCCATCCTGGTATCATACCCATGCTTTACCAATCCATCCTGGTATCATACCCATGCTTTACCAATCCATCCTGGTATCATACCCATGCTTTATCAATCCATCCTGGTATCATACCCATGCTTTACCAATCCATCCTGGTATCAGACCCATGCTTTATCAATCCATCCTGGTATCAGACCCATGCTTTACCAATCCATCCTGGTATCATACCCATGCTTTACCAATCCATCCTGGTATCATACCCATGCTTTACCAATCCATCCTGGAACATTTTTCCACCTGCATAAATCTTGGGTACAAGACACATTTCATTCTCTCTTTTGACGCAGATCCTTCCAGATCCTTTCAGATCCTCACCTTCTATGATAGGCAGCAAGTCACGTTGCACACCCTCGCTGCTCACACTCCCACCCATCCTTCCACTCTTTCCATCCACGATCTTGTCAATCTCATCGATGAACACGATGCCGTCTTCTTCTGCAGCTCTGATGGCCTCCTTAGTCACAAAATCAGACTGCACAGGAATTTTACAAACATTTTAGGTAAATAAAGACATAACCAAGTTAAGCAGAATAACTGCCTGAATAAAGAGACTCTTGAGCCATAAGATGACACAGGATGCCCAAGACATTGGTGCCAGAGGGGATGGAACATTCATTGAAGAGATGATGTGAAGCTCCCAAGATTATTTGTAAGCCTATCAAGAATGACATCATGTCCCAGCAATGGATTGCTACCTCACCACAATCAGGTCCCTAAACCCTAAACCCTCACCTGCAATGGATTGTTGCCTCACCACAATCAGATCATCAGCCCTTACCTGCAATGGATTGTTGCCTCACCACAATCAGATCATCAGCCCTCACCTGCAATGGATTGCTACCTCACCACAATCAGGTCCCTAAACCCTAAACCCTCACCTGCAATGGATTGTTGCCTCACCACAATCAGATCATCAGCCTTCACCTGCAATGGATTGCTACCTCACCACAATCAGATCATCAGCCCTTACCTGCAATGGATTGCTACCTCACCACAATCAGATCATCAGCCCTCACCTACAATGGATTGCTACCTCACCACAATCAGGTCCCTAAACCCTAAACCCTCACCAGCAATGGATTGCTACCTCACCACAATCAGATCATCAGCCCTCACCAGCAATGGATTGTTGCCTCACCACAATCAGATCATCAGCCCTCACCTGCAATGGATTGTTGCCTCACCACAATCAGGTCCTTAAACCCTAAACCCTCACCTGCATGACTTTTTCAGATTCCTGCTCCTCAATGGCAGCCCGAGCTTCCCGGACTTTCATCTGCTTCTTATTCTCCTGTCGCTTGCCAGAGCCCCCAAACGCACGATCACTGTAAAATACACACATGCCATACACAGTCATGTTAGAGAGATGTGCATGGCAGGCCAATTGACTGAGTTTATTAAAAAAAAAAACCTCTGGTACATTTGTTGTTTTAAATTAAAGCATTGCAAACAAGTTTATAAAATAAAAATATATATTTTCCCCCATAGCCACCCATGCAGCTGCATGACATCCTGTTCTCTCTTGTTAGCTTTGCAAAATTGAAGGCAAATTGAGAATTTGTGTGGAACTATGGAGGGGGTATGAATGTTTCATACCTACGCAAAAAACTGTCCAACATGATGATGCCGTTTTCAAAATTCATCTTTTTGTTGTCGCTCTGAGGCAGGTCCAAGCTGACTGTGTGCTCATCCAGGCTCCCACTACAAATAGCCGGACACAAGGGGGCATGCATGAGGGGCGAGTAATGCATGAGGGGCAAATTAAGCATTAAGGCTTCAGTGCTCAGACAGTCACGGCTTGGCTGAGAATGACTCGAAATCTGAAAGTGCATCACATTGACTAAGCAATTTAAGAAGCAAGAGACAGCCATTGGGAGGCCATGCAATTAACTACAACTATTGCTTTAGACCTTCAATATTGGGAGGCCATGCAATTAACTTCAACTATTGCTTTAGACCTTCAATATTTGATACCTTATTTGATATTTTTGACTCACCATCGGTACATGTCTCTGAAGGCATCCAGTACACTTTTATCTGCATGCTTCCCCACCATGCCTTCCAGAATCAAAGCTTCAGCCTTCTCAGCAGTGGCTGCTGCCATGCGCTCACGTAGTCGTTGGCGCACTAAGCTACATGGCAACAGTGTAAGGTTAGTGCACTAAGATACATGGCAACAGTGTAAGGTTAGTGCACTAAGCTACATGGCAACAGTGTGAGGTTAGTGCACTAAGCTACATGGCAACAGTGTGAGGTTAGTGCACTAAGCTACATGGCAACAGTGTGAGGTTAGTGCACTAAGCTACATGGCAACAGTGTAAGGTTAGTGCACTAAGCTACATGGCAACAGTGTAAGGTTAGCATGTGCAGCAAGGTTGTATGGTTAGGGCATGGGTGTATGTGAGTATCCTCGGGATGTAATGGATGAACAAAAAGACTTAAT
This sequence comes from Chlamydomonas eustigma, assembly GCA_002335675.1. Classification (NCBI taxonomy): domain Eukaryota; kingdom Viridiplantae; phylum Chlorophyta; class Chlorophyceae; order Chlamydomonadales; family Chlamydomonadaceae; genus Chlamydomonas; species Chlamydomonas eustigma. Next base: position 213,681 of record BEGY01000064.1, on the reverse strand, counting down.
TTATTGCAAATGCAGGTGTCCTTCATCAATGAGGGGGAACCAAGGCTATCCTTCTCCGCAACCTGGTATTAGCACAAGTTAGTGATTGCTATCACACTCATGCAGTGCACTGACCAGCATGTGACGTCAGGAATGTGTTGTTAAGTCCACACCTTACGGAGGCCTCCACCAGATCTTTAACGATATCCTCCACATCTTTGCCCACATATCCAAGCTCTGTGTATTTAGTAGCCTCCACCTTGATAAAGGGTGCGTTCACTAACTTTGCTAGGCGTCGTGCAATCTCAGTTTTACCACTACACAGAGTGAAAGAGTGACATGAATCTTAATCTCCCCACCAATCTCAGTTTTACTCTGTGTAGAGTGACAGAGTGACATAACCTCATTCTTATTATCAACAAGCATCTTTCAAAAGCTTTACAGCCATGTAAAAGCAAACGATGAAAGATAAGGACAGCAAGGAGGCTCACAGTCTCATAATCCTGCCTGTCTGAGGACCAAGATTATTGATAACTGACAGTCTGCTATTACATAACAGTATTAATACATAACTGACAGTCTGCTATTATATAACAGCATTAATAATACATAACTGAGGGTCAACAGGTCTCTGTGGCTCTGTATTACAGTACAGAGCCACAGAGACCTGTTGTCATGATTCTCACCATCCAGTTGGTCCGATCATCAGGATGTTCTTGGGTATGACCTCATCACGGACCTGTTGACCACAGAAAACAATCCCTGACTTCGTGTTATATTCAGCTAACCAGACCTAACAAGAAGTTGGGCCTACATGTTTCAATGTTGAAGTATGAAGAATTATGGCAAGCTGATGTTAGACTAACTCCCACACCTGTCCCGGCAACTGTTGCCTCCTCCATCTATTCCTCAATGCTATGGCTACTGCCCTCTTAGCCTCAGGCTGGCCCTGGGAAATGCAGAACACAGTGCTGATTTGAAAAAATAAGGGGTTCAATATCTTTTGGTCTAGATAAGAGATGTTCCTCATGCTGTATGTCATTTCTACAGTTCCCAGTGCATACATCAGGCTCCTGGGATGGACATGGTTAGATACCTCACCACTATATATCGGTCTAATTGATCAACAATAGCTGTAGGCGTAAGCATGTTTCGAGCCTCGGCATCAAATAGGTCGTTAAGGGCTGAGGCTGTAGAGTCTTGCGCGGACTGCATCATAGGCATAGTCTGAGCGCCCCTAATCTGCTGAAGCTGGCTATTAGAATGAAATGTAGAGGACGCGGATGAAGGCGCAGCTTGCGTGAAAAGGGCTGAAAGGGTTGTTTGCCTAGAGGGTACCCTAGAGGTAATAAACTGACAAAAATGCCTTGCACATTGATTGCTTAAGCTAAATGTCATTGTGGCTTAGAAATTGTCTAGATATAGGCTTCAGCACAGATGCGTCAGAGGCCTTTTCGTAGCTCAGTCGTATTCATTCACAGACATAACTGAGCTTAAACATTTCCTTCAACAGAGAGTGCTTCGCCATTGCAACATACAGAAGGTTCACCTCATGATCATTGATCAGCTCCGAAGTCAGTAAAAAGCGTCAGCACGACCACGGAAATATCATTCAGTAGGATTAAATTCAACTGCCTTAGCATTCATTGACTCTGTCTCGTTATTTCTGCATCATGAGGCTAGGCACTAGCCTTGTCAGGTTCATGTTGTCCTCTGCCACACCATCGACCTCTTACATCTCTAGTCCTCAACTGACTGCCTCATCACTTGCATTTAATAAATCTCCATATGTACAGATTCTCAATCACAGGAATCACATCATGCATAGATTGCTTTCGTCAGAGCCTGCAAGGGTAGGTATCTAAAGAATTTAGAGCGCACAGCATGTTTAAAATTGAATGAATTTATTACATTTCAAAATTTCAACTGAGACGCATCTTACAAGCTATCTTTCATTATGAACAGAGAAGTGGTGGCTGGGGGCAGGCACCTCCATTGTCCTTTCAGATGCTCCTTGTGGGCCTCATGGCAGGTGCAGGAGTCTTGGCAGGCTCACAGGTATACATTGACACTAAGATGCAAAAGGCCATGCAAACCACACAGCAAGTGGCAGGGAAAGCATCTGTAGGTGGGGGTGCATTCGAGCTTGTGGATACCAACAACAAACCCTTCACAGACAAAGACCTTCTGGGTGAATTTGCACTTCTGTACTTTGGGTTCACTTTTTGTCCGGACATCTGCCCAGAAGAGCTGGAAAAAATTGCTGCAGCTGTGGATATGGTAGAAGCTCAAGTAAGGAAGTGATTACCAACTAAGTTGTCACTGAGCCACCTGTTAGTGATTGATGATGTTTGTGTGGGTATTTGGAAGCATAGTCAGTGAAGTAAAAAATTCTGTTCAAATTACAAAAAGATGAGAGGAGTGCAAAAATATTGGCATGTCCTCCTCCTAATGCGTCACTGCATTGCAGACTGGAGTAAAGATTCAGCCCGTGTTCATTTCGGTGGATCCAGAGAGAGATACGCCTGCCAAAGTGAAGGAGTATGTCAAAGAATTTCACCCCAGGCTGTTGGGTCTGACAGGAGATTTGGAGTCAATAAAGCGAGTCAGCAAGCTGTACCGAGTGTACTTCAGCAAGACTGGGGAGAGCAAAACGGATTACTTAGTTGACCACTCCATCATACACTATCTCATCAATCCGGAGGGGGAATTTGTGACCTTTTATGCTAAGTCATATACAGCAGACAACTTGGCGACCTCTATGTCAGAGAATGTGAGGAAGTGGAAGGCTAGTCATCCTGACTATCATCCAACCTTGAAACTAACCTAGAGAATAACAATCAATGTATCATATTATTATTCTCAGTATGCTGCAGACATTCGAACCCCAGATGTCTCTTTCTCATCTATCAAGGATATTACTTGGTTTTAAGCATGTTGTATGCTTTTGATAATAAAATAACATGAATACGTGCTCATTCTTGTTAGTTAACTAGCCCCGTGAACATCTGCATGAGAAAGGACTGAATTGGAGTATTCTTCGAGTATTAGTAGTGAAACCTTGTAACGAACCTACCAATATTATCAACAGTGAGGTCAGGGGCTTACAAGATCAAGATTCTTATGCAAAATGTATCAGTTTCATCAAAACTTAATCTTTCTCATCGCATCTACCAGCTCAGACTCGTTGAGATAAGGCATCCGAATCGTAGGGGATTGTCCCTCTGCAACAATCATTTTAAGGTCAGGAAGTTCGAAGCCGTGAAATCTGTATGAGCATCTCAACAATAACACAGATGTAGATCTTGCACAGGCAAAATGACATCGATGTCAATAAAAAGACTCAGTCCACAAACCAACCCAAAGTAGCTTTCTTGAACCATTGCCATGTATCGAAGCCAAGAGATCTACCCTGCTCATATAACCTGCAAAGGTGCACAATGCAGTAGACATCTGAATTTACTAATCTATAACTGACAGCTGACTCAGGCTGACGAAGCCTTTCTCAGACTTCCCACAGAACCTGCATGAATATCAAGTTGTCCTTGCTCCGATTTAATTCCTGGCTCCTCTTGCGTTGCTCTTACAACAGCTTGTTGGTGGCCTGCACACATAGGGGTACGCCATACCAAACTCCCAAGTCTATTAGACTATCATGTATCCAGCATCACCCATTCAAAAACCTGTAGTCCGCTGATCCTCAGAACCTATCCAAGGATGCAAGAGTAAGGAGCGATAGAATTCAATGTAACCATCCTACCGAGCTCCGAAGACACTGTTGTAGATGGCCACAAATTGGTACTCTACAAGGATCTGCAGAAGAGCAATACAAAAAAAGACACATCAAGGACATACAACAAATGTGGGGTGATGGTAATGAAATGTGTGCATAGGTTGGTCTAAAAAATGATCACAACTGAAATGAAAATGAAAGAGAGGGCAACTATACTCCCTACCAGCAAAGCTGCAATAATGAAGAACATGAAGTGTGATGCAATCTTGATGACATAAGAAGATGTGGGATACCTGCTTTCCAGAGTACCAGCGAAGGTTGAGGGCACGATGAGCAGCCTCAGCGGACTGCTGCTGAGAGAACTTGACATACACAAAGCCCTGCGTGCAATTTGACAACTTAGCTACACGTTTGATAACTTAGCTACATGCGCAGTCCAGGAAATAGAAGAACTAGTTGAAGAGGTGTACACAGAATTGTGCTGAGAATGACAACCTTGCATTCAACAACCAATACTGTCCTGTAAAAAATATCTCCACACTCCTTGTTCAGAATTCTCACCTTGCTGTTTCTATCTACATGAATGTGTGCCACCTCTCCAAATCTTGAGCATTCTTCCTTGACATCGGACTCCACCTCCACCACCCAATTGGGGTCCCCCTTCGCCTCTTCCTCTGCAGGGTCAAACATGTTTTTGAGTAGAATAGCGGGAGTAGGAATGGGAGAAGCAGGCCCTAGTAAGCCCTGGTCCAGCTGGACGCCTTGAAGAACCTGTGGCACCAATGGAGCAGCAGCAACAGGTGCAGCTGGCATTGTGGGCATCCCCATGGCAGGCTTTGTTTCCAGACCAGCAGCAGCAGCAAGACGCTGCATAAGCGCAACACGCTTCTGAGCATCCAGCTTCAAGCCTCCCTTGCCCTCCTCATCCGCCTCATCAAGCTCATTGATCTGCTGCAGTTGAACTTGCTGCTGCTGAGCAGCCAGCTGCTGGGCCATGAAGGCAGCAGGGTCCACGGCACCCGGCATCATGCCAGGCATGGCACCCGGCATGCCCAGGAGCTCCATGCCAGGAAGCAGGCCTGGAATGGCAGCAGGGAGGGGAGCCATCTCAACCACCAAGGCTCTACCACCCAGAGATTTGTTGTTCCAGTGCTGGACAGCCTTCACACCATCTGCAAACTCCTTGTACTGCACCATGGCGTACCCATGTGAGATTCTAGTAATGGGATCTCTGGAGACCTGTACAAAGCAGAGATGTAGGAGTAATTGTACTTCAGATTACTGAAGGATCATGTAGGAGTAATTGTACTTCAGATTACAGTAGGATCACGTAAGAGTGTACTTCAGATGACAGTAGGATCATGTAGGAGTGTTCTTCAGATTACAGTAGGATCATGTAAGAGTGTACTTCAGATTACTGAAGGATCATGTAGGAGTGTACTTCACATTACAGAAGGATCATGTAGGAGTGTACTTCACATTACAGTAGGATCATGTAGGAGTAAGTGTACTTCAGAGTACTGAAGGATCATGTAGGAGTGTACTTCAGATTACTGAAGGATCATGTAGGAGTGTACTTCACATTACAGAAGGATCATGTAGGAGTGTACTTCAGATGACAGTAGGATCATGTAGGAGTGTTCTTCAGATTACTGAAGGATCATGTAGGAGTGTACTTCAGATTACTGAAGGATCATGTAGGTGTGTACTTCAGATTACTGAAGGATCATGTAGGAGTGTACTTCAGATTACTGAAGGATCATGTGGGAACTACATCAAGAGTCAAGCTCAATGAAAATGGCAGCTCACAATTCAAGGTTTGTGACATATTTTAATACTTCCTGTATACAAGTATCTAACAACTGTCAGTCTCTTCTCCACACAGAAGGGGTTCTACCTGCACCACTCAGAAGGGGTACTACCTGCACGAGCTCCAGTTCGCCAAAAGGCTTGAAGGCCTCCCTTATGTCCCCATCTTCCAGATTAGGATGAAGGTTGCTAACCTGAATTTGAAAGTGTGTGCAATGCAACGAAGTAAGTTACAAGACAAAACTTGACTGCAAAATAAGCATTTAATTTATGTGGGGGCTCATATTGCTCAAAATTTTGAAAATTTCCAGTAGCGGTTGCCACATAGAATATCCATAAGGAGTAGCATGAGGATAGAATATGGACAACGTTTTGTAGATGCCAGTATTCGAACCCCACCTGCAATCTACAGGGACCCAGGCCTGTGGGCATGCCCCCTCCCAACGCTGAAAGAAGGTTGCTGGCAGCATCTGCATTGCTCTGTTGCTGTTTGACAGCCTGCTGGGCCTCCCAGGCTAGGTTCTTCTCAACTTCTGAGGCCTTAATCTGCATAGACCAAGTGATGTTGCTGAAAGAGACAGGTGTGTATCTGATTTATGGATGCGAAGAAGACAGCTCTTGCTGTGCACTGGATTGCAAGTTATATGAGTAAAAAATAAATTTGCATAAGTCTCACGACAGGCATCAGCACATGTATTCCATATTCTTTGATGTGACACGAGGACTGTCATTTTTTGACTCACCATGACTGGCATGCTCATGAAGATCTGTCCATTCAAGGTGCTTATGGCGCTGAAGACATTTTCCTGAGTTTTGAATTCAATGTATGCCATGCCCTTAGATTTCTTTGTGTTCTTATCGGTGATCAGTTGAATGTCCTGGACAGTACCAGCCTGGCTGAAGAACTTGAAAATGTCTCGTTCATCCGCCTGATGAGATAAAATAAGTGAATGTAAGAAGTAGATTTTACACTTAAGAGAATTGTGAACATTTGTCACAAAGTAACAAATAGCTTCTGGTAAATGCTAAGGAAGAGATGAGGAACTTCCCAGGATGGTAACAGTCCTGTCTCTGAGCTAAAATTGGACTCAGATCTGCACAGATTGCTAACCCTGACCTTGAGATTTAAATTGTAAGCAAACACAGTACGTGTTGCACGTTCCATTTCTCTGAGTTCTCTCTCCTGCTCTTTGGCCAATCTCTCTTCAGGTGGTGTCCTTTCTCTCCTCTTGAAACTGCAAGAAAAAATCACCAATGTTCAGCAGGTCTATGCATGGCATGAGCTGAAAAGTGTAAATGAACCTGTTATCTCTCCCTTTGTCCCGTGCTTCATATTTCTCTCGACCACTTGCTCCTCTGTCTCGTTCACGAGACTTACTCCTTCTTCTATCCCGATCTCTGTCTCGCTCACGGTCTTTATCTCTGTGTCGGTCTCTTGACCGGTCCCTATCCCTGGATTTGCTTCTCTTTTTTCTGTCCCTATCTCTGGATCGACTTCTCTTGCTGTCAGACTTACTGCGACGGCGATCGCCGTCCCCAGACTCTAATGAAGCTAAATTTGTGGGGGTGACAGTTGTTGTGTCAGTCTTTCCTTCTAATTGTCGCTCAAGATAGCTGCGAATGTAAGGACAGAAGCTTCAGGAATGAGGATGGAACTGTATCAGAACATATTTAGCAAAAACTCGTACTCATAATCCTCCATTTAAGAAACAAAACTGATCTTTACAGCTATGAATGATCGGGAATAAGACTAAGTCTAGAGCACAAAAACGTGTTTACGGTGCACAGTGACAACTCAAAGTTGCGCTTTCTATGTAAAGTTACTGCAGAGAAGTAGGAGCTTCTCTACAGTCAAGTATGGACATTAAGAAGGATGGCAACACTGAAGTATACGAACGGTGAGACAGAGTTTTTCTGTCTTCTACGTAAAGCTACGCTTCGGCGTTCTATTATTATTATTATATTAAGAAATGCTACGTTGCTTCAATAATATATACAAAAACCATGCCTCGAATCACATCCCTCTGGTGCGTGGCTCTGATCAAAATCAGTTATACACTGTTCTTAATCACTTTGCATGGACGTCGTTTGTGAAATATTTTCAAACTTGCTCAGGAGAAACTGTACCATTTCTCGTCTGAAGCGCACACACAACCTTCTGGCCAGCATGCACATGCTTCTGACGTGAAACGTAGGGGTATTGCAGAGAAAAATCAGCAGGGAGACTATTTCTATGTTCGTATAGCACCAAAACGGCAGAAATATGCATCTTTGTGGACAGCACATGACATCCTCAGCTTTTTGGCTGACCCAGCCTTGAGAAACAGATACTTGAGGTGTGGCAGCACTTCTCAGGAAAACTGACAAATCTTTCAGACGTCGGTAAATTACAACATTTTGCACATTGTTCTGCAGTGTGGAATATGACAAGTCATCCCTTCTTCCACGGGCTTGGTGGGTCATGTACAAGGAGGTGGAGAAGCGCAACGCTGTTGTGAGAGGTTTGAGAGGAGATGGAAAACTTGTAAGCAGTTCAAGAGGGACCTCTGCACCAGTTAAAGCTCTTTCAGGAATTTAATGCCTCTTCTTGTAAATTCTACAAATTTAAATAGGAAAATCTAGCCTGTTTGTTTTAGAAGAATGAGAGAAATCACTTTTGGAATGAACTTCCAGCTGAAAGGAGTCTCTGATGCATATCTTATCATGCCTGGGTTGTCTGTAGGGGATTCACATCATATGTGACGTGCCCCTGGACTGAGTCAGAAATTGTGATAGGCTTTGTAAGAACATGCACATCTCAAGTCTAAGTTGGGTCACAACTTCCCTTGTCCCTGCATTATTTTTATTTGAATATGAACAAAGATCCCTCCGCTCCATTGTGCTATCAGGGCACAACAGATGTCATAGTCACTGGGGACAACCCGAATACTTACATGCAACGTAACATAGGTGTTGGCAGAATAAAGTATGAGGGGAAGAGAGTCCTTATGGAGTGTGGCCAAGAGATGTTGCCAGAGATGGTAAGAAAAGGTTGTGTTCTCACTTTGGAAACAACCTGTTGATGGTTATGGTGATCATAGCCACATGCTGGTCAATTTGTTGCAATACCAGAATGTCACTTAAAGGTCACATTGCCTCCTGGAAACTGCAGATTGAGGATTGGTTTCAGAAATTCCAGCTGGCTGATAGAGGACAGAGGATTGCGGTCTTTAGGAAGGTACTGAGTCTCTAACATTGACATTTATAACTTATGACATGGTAAGGTACTGAGTCTCTAACATTGACATTCATAACTTATGACATGGTAAGGTACTGAGTCTCTAACATTGACATTCATAACTTATGACATGGTAAGGGACAAATACAGTAATGTGCATGTACTCTTGACATTGCGCATTATGCCAGCAAAAGGCTCTCAATGACTAATCTGAATATTCAGTATATTCAAGCTGCAACAAAATCATAACGTTTTGACAGCTACTTATGTTTGCTCATCGCAGACTGTACAACAGCAGTTTGGTGGTCCTCCAACACCATATCGTGCAATAGTTAGGTTTAGTGATCCTGCTGAGGCTGAGTTAGCAGTCATGTTGAAGCATAAAGAGAAATTGAATGGATCTCAAGTGCGCTTGAGATTGATGTTCTGACCGGGCACTACATGTTTTTGAAACAACTGAAAGTTTATACTGTAGGCTCAACGGGTGATCAAGTAACCGATTCAGTGTTATGTAAATATGTAGAGTTTACATTTTCATGGTGATGAAAGACATGCATAGAGGGGGGAAATGACTTTTTTTGCCTTAAACTTTGATGCATTGAACTGATGAGGCTTGGATGTGTGAGTTGGATAACGATTCAGACCAGAGGATTATTTAGACTGCTGGTAGAGAAAAGTTTGGATGAGGAGCGACAAGCAGCTCTTAACTTTGAATCATGCACTGTCTTGGTAAAAGTATACAATGTTCAATGAATTATACGATGACGGGTGAGTGACTACTAGCAGGACCTAAGCTGATTGCATATCTTCTTCAAAATTGCAACCATTTGATTCACTTTGAAAGGAAGCAACACTGATAGTTTTTGCTCTGAGATTTTTCAGCAAATATTGCTGAAATCATGATGAGTGGGCGAAAGGCCACAACCTTGTACACTGCTTATTGGCTCAGAGCCTTGGTGATACATGGTACAGTGAAGGCATGACTAGCATGATCAGCATGATTACAACGAGCAGTTGTCAATGTGAATCTCCAGTTCCTATTCTCCTGCTGGTTCCATCAGTCCATCTGCACTCCTCATGAGGTAGCTTATTCGCTTGTTTATTTTAAGACATGTCTCAAATCGTGTTTCCCTAGAACCTCTACATCATGCGCCGTCCATGTCGCAGCGAGCTGTTCGTAACTGCAACTTGCAATCGACCAGAGTCATCGGCGATTAGGTCGACGACAAAACCCGGCGGGATAAATATGAATACATTCAAACTCGATCAGATTACTTGAAATTTCTGGTAACACATCTTGCTTTGCAACACAACAGCGAGTCTTTTCAGCTCAGGTCTATCTTCTGACTCATGGCACATTATTTTCATAACTTTATGTACGTATATGAGGCTTTGAAGCCTGTGAAGCACAGTGCCGCTCATAAATAAAGTGTCCGTGGTTTTCACACATGTGTGCCGACTCTGTAAATTTTGAGCTCCAATTGGCACTGGGTACTTAATCGATACAAATTATCTTTTGTTCAGCAACAGCTTAACAAAAGACGCTCTGGATCAATGTGGAGCATCTCGCTCGCTGCGTTTCAGCCCTCGCGTCTCTAATAGAAGACAGATTAAATCTGTAAATGCTTCATGTAAATGTAAGTCCAGGAATTGAAGGCTCGAAACTCACAGACCGCAAGGTTACATAGCTTTCATGGTTAAGTTTCTTTCTTTTACTTTACATATGTGGTGTAAGGAATTGAATAATGGGGAGGAGCGCGAACGCTACAACCCCCTACCAGAAATTAAACGGTGCAGAACGCCACTTGGACGCCTGCCACTACCTCAGCCTACGAGGTGCAATGTAGGCCAGAGTAATGGAGGGACAGCTTTGTGGATCGCTGTGCCCTCCTCGTCAGGTAAGTATGAGCAAAGATTTTGAGAGGGGACCAT
>BEGY01000064.1:176467-202546 GCA_002335675.1 Chlamydomonas eustigma | reverse complement strand
GCGTTTGTCAAAGAAACGACAACAGCTTCAACCATAACGAATGACTGCCCTATGTTGCTGCGATGGACAAATCGCCGAATCTGTGACAGGTCAGGTATTAAACAGTCTTTTTGCAGAATACTGTAAACATAATTCTACATTCTAACAAATTTCTTCAATTCTGTGTATTAACCGGCTGTTTTAGTCTACAGATGTGGAGCTGCTAATTCAGTCAAACAGCATGAGGGGATTGCTGTATTCACAATATCCTTTTATGCGTTATGATCCCTCCTGTAGCTCACTAGCATGACCCCACAAATGCGTTAGTACCGACTCTCCGTGAACAGTCTCTAGTACTGCAGACACACTCAAAAGCCTCCTTGCCAAATCAGACACCTCCGTTGCCACCATGCCACCCCCAACTCTCCCAAGCAAGCGTGACACTAACTCACCCACAGACGGCACAAGTCCTGCACCACCCAGATCGGAAGGTGAAGGTGAGGGCAAGGATTCTCCACTTTCCAGTCGGGCTCCAGTCAGTGCCATCAACAGCAAGGAGGCTGCCAGGGCATTAGAGAGAGAGCGGAAGGCAGGCCCTGCAGGATCCACTAACTTCAGTAGTGCCTGCTTCAACTGCCCCTCTGCAGCAAGCTGCTCCTGCAAGCTCACACCAACCTGATGAATCCCTGCAGCTACAGCCAGCTCCGTTACCAGGCGATGTATCTGCAGGGAGGGGTCTGCTAAAAGAATCTGAAGCCGCTGCTTCGTGGCCTTGGGGTCCCAGGCTGCAGGCAGTACAGCTGCAGTGCGAGTGGCAGCGCCACCAACAGGGGAGCCTTCCATAAACGTTGACTGCGTGCCTGTATCTCTTTCAATCCCTGCTGCTGCTACCGCTGCTGCTCTTGCTGCAGAGACACGCTGTGACCTGAACTGTTGCACAAGCAAGAAGGACGCTGCCATGACCACCAGCGACTGAAACTGGTTCTGGAGCCCATGCAGGCGTTCCACATCCAGCATCAGCAGCTCAGGCAAGGCGGGGCCTGCCGCAGGTTTACCACCGCTCACTAGGCTTATTAGGCCTGCCCTCACCACACCTGACATGGAGCTCATGGGGACAGGCACATCAGCAGATCGTACTTCCGCTCCAGAACCCAGCATGTGAGGATCTGACACACCCCCAGCGTGAGATGCTTTTGACAAGGTGGCGCCCCGCCCTGATTTGAGTTCTGTGGGGATGCCTGCATGCCTGGACTGCTGCATGGTGCTCGAGTTGGAGGCAAGTTGTGACAGGAGCAGGTCAATATCTAGGTTCAAGGATCCTGAGAAGTATGTCCGCATGGCAGGTAGGGCACGTGCAGCCTGCTGCACCCATGCCCATGTCTTGGGTAAAAAAGCAGCGATTCGCTGTGCGGAGGGTGGAGGATGAGTTCCAGTCTGAGAACTCGAGGGCACGGATTTATCTGACGGTTCTGTACTGAAGTTGGATACAGAGCTTAGGCCATATAAGGACAGGAATTTGTCCCGTACGTATTGCACCCCAGAGGAGCCACCTTGCAGACTGGCGGACAGCATGGACAACTTGGCGTTAGCAGAATCCAGCTTGACCTGTCTTAACAACATGTGCAGTACATGCAAGGCTCGAGACAGGCTCAGTGCCATCATAGCCACGGCTGAGTTCCTCTGTTCTGAACTCTCTCCGTTATCTTTGTTACCGTTATCCTCGCTCTGTGAAGGCATGGATTGCCTAGTAGAGAAAGTCAACAAAGACAGTTTCAGCTCCTCTCTTATCTTCTGCAGCCTTCCTCGAGACGATGCTTCCCTGTGAAGCACAGGCAGACATATAACCTCTTGTGGGACAATAAAAAATACATGACGACTCCTGGAGAAATAATAGAGTGTTTGTTGGAGAATCTGGGAAACATGGGAATTTATGAATGAATGCAACAGAGTGAATGATCTCCAAAATGTGAAATGTCACTTGCAAGAGACATCCACTCATTTGAAAGCGCTGTTAGAATAGATGGCACTATGCTTACATCTGATTACTAACATAACAACCTGATGTTAAACATAATGTTCCAAGTACCTTGCGGGGGCCCCGTATTCTATCAGCAAACCACCCAACCGCTCTAAAAGTTGTAGCAGGACATGCAGTTGTGAATCTAGCACTGGAGTGGTACTATAAGCTTCTTCCAGCTTCCTTGCCAGCTGCCTGGGCTCAAGGTCTGCTGGTCCAAACTCATGGGACAGCCGTTGAGAGATGTCAGGATTGGAGATGACAGCAGCCAGCTCTCGTCCCACCTCAACAGCCAAGGGCCCAGACACTTCTAGAAGGTTCCCAGCCTGTGCCCACACATGAGCATGTTCATACACACACAGATTCCCACAAAAATGTATTTGTATGAAAGATGCAATATACCTTTTTTGGTGCGCAGGAGCATGAGTAGTGGGATCCTCGTTTGATGTTTTTTGCTTGTTGTCAATCAGTTTTAGTAATAATTTGCCTCTTGTTCCTCATATAACAATATGTTTGCCACGTTTTCAGTTTTTGAACACACCTTTAAGCTGTCATGAATCTTGAACACACCTTTAAGCTGTCATGGATCTTGGACACACCTTTACTAAGCTGTCACGAATCTTGAACACACCTTTACTAAGATGTCATGGATCTTGGACACACCTTTAAGCTGTCATGGATCTTGGACACACCTTTACTAAGCTGTCATGAATCTTGAACACACCTTTAAGCTGTCATGGATCTTGGACTGCACAGAAGTCCAGAACACTTTCTCTGCTACAGCCTTGGAGCGGCGTTTGATTAAAGCCATCACCTCTTCAGGGGAGAGCCCTTCAAGCTCCTGAGGGTCCACCAGCAGTGCAGCAGGATCAGCAGATGGTGAGGGTTGAGGATCAGCAGGACCAGCAGGTTGGGGATTAGATATGGCAGGCCTATCCCCCATCATCATCAATGCCTCCAGTTCAGACTCAAGTTCATCGGTAGGCAGCACAGCAGAGGGACTGTGAAGGAGGTCGTTCACCATGCTCAGGTTAGCAAGGGCTTCTGCAGAAATGCCTGGGACCTGAGCAAGGCTGCCTGCACTCACAGCACCAGTTGCTGTGGTTGTAATTGATGATTGGGCACTGGAGGTGGTGGGTGCATCTGCTGAACGTTTTGTTGGCTGCTTTGCAGAGTTAAAAAAGCCTCTTGCCATACCAGCCTTCCTGGGTCCAGGAGGAGGAGGAGGTGGTTTGGTGGTTATAACTCCCTCTGCAGCTGGTTCAGGTGGACCCACAGCTCCCTCCCTGCTGCCTTCACTCTGCTGCAAGGGTGGGGGCCTGAGTCCATGATGAGGCTTCTTCACAGGAGAGGAGTCACTCTCTGAAGTCACGGAAGCGGTGGATTCCGCGGAGGAAGGCTCCAGAGGATCCGCTTCCCTCGCTGCAGTTAAGGCGGAGTCCAACCTTGCCAGGCCTGCTGCACCTGACAGCTTGGCTATCCTCTCCCGCAACAGGTTGTGATCGTTCTCTACCTGCTCCTTCATTGCCTGTCAGCAAAGAAAACGGGCAACCATGGAGAGAAATGCTTACAAGTGTGGACAAGTGACATGCACCAGGACCACTGTGAGGGGTGTTATATCTCAGTACAGTACAGGTATGAGGCCCAGTGCTCTCATGAATGTGAGCACTGTAATAACTACAGGCTTTAATATCTGCAGGCTGTGGCATCGAAAGTAATGAAGGATGGCATTTGCAAACAGCTCTTTAACATACTCAGTTCTAATATAAGATGTAATCAATTATCATCACTCACCATCACTAGTTACTCCTCTCACCATCACTAGTTACTCCTCTCACCATCACTAGTTACTCCTCTCACCATCAATAGCTAATCCTCTCACCATCAATAGTTACTCCTCTCACCATCAATAGCTAATCCTCTCACCATCACTAGCTAATCCTCTCACCATCAATATTTACTCCTCTCACCATCACTAGTTACTCCTCTCACCATCAATAGTTACTCCTCTCACCATCAATAGCTAATCCTCTCACCTGCAAGTCCTCTACAGCACGAGCTCTGACTGCACCATTAGGGCCACCGCCACCGGGTGGAGACACTAGTTTCCGCCTGTAGCTCCGTTCCAACTTGGCAGCCATGCCAACCTGCAACAACAAGGAGCACCCAGCAACCACTTTGCAACTACTCTCATTTACAACTAGGAGCACCCAGCAACCATTTTGCAACTACTCTCATTTACAACAAGGAGCACCGAGCAACCACTTTGCAACTACTCTCATTTACAACTAGGAGCACCCAGCAACCATTTATTGGCAACCACTTGGCAACTACTCTCATTGACACCTATAAAATGCACATTAATGACCTTTGACGCATCATACAACGGAGAATGTAGAACGCTACATCATGCAATGGCTGAGATATATCTTTTGAATACATCAAACAGCAGATTTGATGCAAACTTCTCACCAATTCGCCTTCCAATGCAGCAGCATCCTCCGTCTTCCAAACCACAAACTGATCTAGATACTGCAGCCATGCCTAAAGTAGGACATGAATTATGGTAAAATGATGTTGTACACTGAATGGCATGTTGGGATGAAAAATGCCAGCAGGACCAGGGCTCTGAATCCAACGTTTCCTTGTAGCTGCTGATGCATGGTTTGATGCACTGAATCCCAGTCTCAGGTCAATGTTAGACAACCATTGATGCACTGAATCCCAGTCTCAGGTCAATGTTAGACAACCATTGATGCACTGAATCCCAGTCTCAGGTCAATGTTAGACAACCATTGATGCACTGAATCCCAGTCTCAGGTCAATGTTAGACAACCATTGATGCACTGAATCCCAGTCTCAGGTCAATGTTAGACAACCATTGATGCACTGAATCCCAGTCTCAGGTCAATGTTAGACAACCATTGATGCACTGAATCCCAGTCTCAGGTCAATGTTAGACAACCATTGATGCACTGAATCCCAGTCTCAGGTCAATGTTAGACAACCATTGATGCACTGAATCCCAGTCTCAGGTCAAACCCAAATCCTATTATGCACCATTGACACTGCTGATGCTCCCTAACGCACACTGGACTTAAAGGCTAGTACAAGGCTAGTACTTCAATTCGAATGCAAACCAGGGCAGGAACTAACAATACTGTCATCTCATATCCAAAACCAAGCTGGCACCAGCTCTACTACCTGATCAAAGTGCAGCAGGAGTGATGCCACAGGTCCTGTAGGCACACCATGGAAGGTCTGATCCTGAACCACTCTCCACTCTGATCCACTGCGTACTGACTCATTATGGTTTCCTTCCAAGCTTCGTCTCCCACCCTTGCCTACACCCTGGCCTACACTCCTTAACCCTACAACCCTCATCTGCTGGACAGCGTTGCGGAACGTCCTCAAATCTGTTGTTAGAGGGGAGGGGGGCAGCACGGGGACTCCTGCTGCTGCTGCTGCTGCTGCTGCTGCTGTAGATGCCATGACAGACCCAGCACTTGACACAGGTAAGGATGACGTCACACTAGATTGACCAGTGACTATAGAGAGCGGTTCCACCAACCGCTGTAACAGACGTTCAAATGTGACCACTAGAAGCCCAGCTGCCTCTGCCAGCTGATCTTCTCTGGAGCCCTGCATGGTATAAAGGATGCAACATTTAGCATTGAATTGTTGCCTAACACCTCTGTGAGAGAGTGCTATCTTAGATGTACAGGCTCCCTGATGTTAATCTGTGAGAGAGTGCTATCTTAGCTGTACAGGCTCCCTGATGTTGATCTCAAACAACTGAGCCAAGTATGGACGCGATTGAGCAACAGCATCAGCTACTGTAGACTAGCTCCACACTAATTTGGGAGGCTGTTGATGTAAACCCAACACACTGCCTCAGCCTTAAACCCTTATCATTTAGCTCTGAACACATCACAGCATCAGCCTAAAATATATTATCATCTTCTGCAGCATCATTTGCGCAAAGACGCTTGAGATACACAGGATCATTTGCCAAACGATGTTTGTAAAACCTTAAGGAATGTTACTTGCTCACACCAAGAATAAATCAAACTCACTGCCTGCATGAACTTGACCCACCCACCCTCTTGTGAAACACAACACCAGGATACTTGACGATCATCCATGCTGACAGGAACACACGAGCCGGATACCTCTCTGGCCTCTGACTTCCCGTACCGCCCGACTGACTGCTGCTGTACCGCCTCAAAGAGGTGGCTACAGCGTCATGTCTCTGAGGTTTGTAGGCAGGGTTCGAGGGGAACAGCCGGTGTAGCTGGCGTGAGCAGTTCTGTACAGGCATACCACGAGCAAGAAGGCGCTCTTCTAGTCTGTACAGGAGAGCCTGCACAATAAATGCAGGGGTGATGATTTCCATGCATCTGAGCAGAGTTGATCAACTAATTGGAGACATGAACAAGGCTAGGATGCTCTTAGGATTCCTCATTTAAGTTCATGACATCCAAGAGCAAGGATACTACTTCTGCAGCAGTTCATGAATTCACACATCCTTCAATTATAAAGGCACTTGCAGCTTTGCAAAGTATGGAAGAGTGTGTATTCAAACATGTGTACCTGTGCAGCCTTGACATTGGCACTGCTCCTGAGGGCTGTTGCAAACAGCTCGAAGGCATCTGAAGCTGCATCCTGGCTGCTGCCGCTGCCATGCTCAGCGCCTTTCATCATTCCTATAATGGCAACAGGTTGAGCTGGAGACTTTACCTCATAATCAGCAGACCCATGCCTCAATCTGGGTTCACCAACTTCCCTCCCAGTGGAAGAAGCAGATGTTTCCGGAAGCAGGACGCTGGTGATCCCAGAGGAGACAAAGGCCGCAGCGAGCGCATGTGTGGTGCGGTGTTTCCTTACAAATGAGCGCCAGCACTGCTGAAGGCGCAAGCAACTGATGCGACGCCGGAAGGCATCCACTCTCAGTCTTAGATCATCAACACCAGCTTCTGGCTCCTCATTGCCGAGACCGGTTTCTGTCACCTGTTCTTCCTCTCTTTCAACGTCCAATTCCACCGTCTCCTCCTGATGATGTCCAGCACTTGTAAGGTCATGCAAAGGAGGAGACCTCAGGCCGAAGTCTTCCAGAGACTTATGGGATGAGGGCTGCAACTTGGTAGGTGAGCGGGTTGATTTCTTGGGGGATGTTGCCAAAGCTGCCAATCTTCGCTCCTCCGCCAGCCGCAGCCGCTCTTCCAGCTGTTTCCGCTTGAGTTCAGCAGCTTGCTGATGCGACGCCAAGGAGAGGGCGCCTTTGCTCCTTGCCTTGGCAACTCTGGCACCCGCCCTCATAGCACGAGATCCTACATGTGTGAAACGCACCTGCAACAGGTAGGAGTGTATGCTGTGATGCCCTTTAGTTGATGTGTTGAAAATAATGATGAAACAGGTGGTAGTGTATGCTGTGATGCCCTTTAGTTGATGTGTTGAAAATAATGATGAAACAGGTGGGAGTGTTTGCTGTGATGCCCTTTAGTTTTTGTGATGAAAATGATGATGAAACAACGAGTGGTTACATGTCAGTTGGGTGCACCCAGCTACCTCTTCAGCATGCTCCAGTTTTTGTTCCAAGTTGCGCAAATTCTCCTCACGGCCATTGTTGTTCTCTCGACTTAAAGCCTGTGCTAGGGGTCAGGATGAAAGAGACATTCAGATAGAATTCCGTAAACACTCCATTGACTACTTCTTCTTTGCCATACCATGTACCGGTTGTGAAGTAGTGTGAGATGGATCTCACTCATGCAGTAACTCATGATGGTGACCATGATGAACTATGTAATGACAGAGGTAGCCGTGAGGAGGCATGTGCCTCACAGCAGGGTAGTATGTTGAAGTTCCACACTTTTCACTCACCAGTCTCTCCATGACTAAGGAGTGCTCTTGGCGTAATCGTTGCTGCTGAGTCTCCAGCAAGCTTTGTCTTCGCTCAGCAGCAGACTGCAGCAGTTCAGCTTGTGAAGGGAGCCCTGCCTTGGACTGCAGCTCAGCATGTTGCTGTCTGCGGGCTAAAGCTAATTCACGCCTTTGCAAGAAGTGTGAAGCACGCAAGCGCCGCTGTTCAAGCTGCTCTGCATGAGCTGCAGATGCTTGATCAAGTCGCTCCTGCACATCCATGTCAGTGTCCATGCTTGAGCTAGGGTTTAAGCACCAATTGATTCTCAGGATAATCAGAATGATCTGGTGTGTGACTCTGTAACCACATCTGCTTTACGACAAAACCTTGCCTCGAGGACACCGTCTCGATTTACACAATCGAACACTCCACTAAAGGCGCGCACACCTGAAGCCGTTTTCCTGATTTAAGATTCACTTGCCATTCTCGCCTACTTTTATCAGCAATCCATAATCTGAATTCCTGTGATTTGAGAAAGACCAAGGAAAAAACAAGTAACTAGGTACCTAGTCATAGATAACTAAAATTTCGATTAATTTGATAAATTTCAATACCTGACGTCTTATCTCCTCTTTATCACCCTTTGGGTTAGTGTCGTGTGAGAACAACTCATCATCTACTATTTCAGACATACCGGGGGCAAACAGTAATTATCTCATTTATTCCTTTTTAAAACTAAGAATTTCGAAGTCATTGAATGCTGGAAGGGAGAAACCTGAATACCCTAAATGTTTAAAGAAGCTTCCACAATTGAAAAGTAATTTAATTCCCATCCTCAGTACAGTTCCGTGTCCTCAAGATTCAAATGGCACATGCACTGTCAGTCCACAGGGGAAAGGGATTGAAGATTTACAATTTATTATACAAAGAGGGAGGTCAGGAATTCTCTCACAGTTTAATCTGTTCACCAGGACTCGCAATTGACAGAGGGATTCCCAATCAGATTCAATTGTAACACATCTTCAAGGGCTCGGATTCGAGCATCCCGAAGTGCTGCATCCAGTCTCACTAAGCCTGCAGGTCCCGACAGTTTCCCCACACGCCCAATGCAACTTGTGCCTCAATTAACTATGCAATCAGTCAGAAGTCATGTGACATTAGCAATGGCAATGGCATTAGCAAGGTCTTATAACAAGATTTTACAGATATGCATGATTATGTATGAACCATGACTGACATGAAATGTTGGTGAAGTGACACATATGAGGTGAAGGCTACACTAATAACTGTGGTCAACTACACCTATTAAGATGCTAATGTCATCTATTGCAAATATTCAGACTTGATCTGCAAGTGGAAGAGTTGGGACTTAAGTTTGCACAGACAGTCAGAACTGAGGTGCCCACGCAATGTCCACACCTTGATCTCTCTTTTGGCCCTCCTGCTCCTGACATCTCCTTCAGGCAGGAGCTGCTTGCGCTGAAAACTGCGCTCGAACTCAACCGCCATCCGGATCTACAGTTGTGATCAGGTGCAATGTCAGAGCAGTTCAAGAGCCAGTGTCACTCCCTTGCATGACCAGGCTTATTCAAGAGCCAGTGTCACTCCCTTGCATGATCAGGCTTATTCAAGAGCCAGTGTCACTCCCTTGCATAATCAGGCTTATTCCAGCAGAAAAACTGCCAATCTTAGGGAGTAATGTAGTAAGAACAGTATTGATCAAGGCAAGAGCAAAATCTTATATGATAATTGGCAAGCCCTCAAGGTTACCTCACCAGCTCAAATTCCATATTCCCAGCATCCTCCGTCTTCCAAGCAGCAAATTGGTCCAAATACCGCACCCAGGCCTATTCAAAAGCATGAGGGCAGTAGCTATCAGAGTTGATAATATCCATCGAGAGAAAAGATCTGACCAGTCATGCCCACATCACCTTAGCTGTCATCTGTCAATGTAATTACAAAAAAGGTCCTATCTTAAGAATATTAGAATATTAGAACTATGAACCACATAGAACCCAGGAACCAACCTTGTTTTTTCTAATAGATCTTGAACCAAGAATGGTACCTTGCTTCTATGTCGGCCTCAGGGGAACTTACATCGTCAAACATCTGAAGCAACCCCCGTGGGCGTTCTCTCCTAAGATAAACCTCTTCTCCATCTCCATCATCTCCAGTGCAGTCCTGACTTGTGTCAGTGCCTGTGTGAGGCGGCAGCACCACATTGGCGTTCTGAGTGCCCAGATGTACAGCAGAGTGTGCAGCGATGCCTCCTGCCTTCGGAGCCACCATGCGAGTCATCAGCGCTTCAAAGACAGCTACCAATTCAGATGCTAGTTGTGCCAACTGAATCTCCCTCTCACCCTGATCAACACACATTACACCTGGGTTCTTCACTGTCTGCTGGTGACTGTAGAAGGGCAAGCAGTGAATGTTGAAACCCTGTTCCCGGCTGTGGACACATTCAGATAGACATCCATATTCAAGAGCAAGAATCAGAAGGACAAAATAATTGATGCATCGTGCAAAGAAGTGAGCAGGCGCACCACTTGCCTTTTCGTTATTAAAGATCACGCGTGGGTAATGTGTGATCATCCATGCAGACAAAAAGATGCGGGCAGGGTAGCGCTCAGGCTTGGCAGCAGCAGCAGCACTCTTGCCTGGTACTGCTCTGCTTCCAGGTAGTCTACCTGCAGGCACCCTCCTTATGAGCGCAGAACGAGCAGATGCAGCAGAGGATGCAGATGGGGCACCAGCAGCAGTAGCAGCAGCATTCTCCTGGTAGGCAGGGTTCTTTGGGAAGAGGCGGCGCAGTTGCTGGTTGCAGCTCTGGAGGGGAGCACTCCGTGTTGTAAGTCGCTGCTGTAGCCTTTGGAGGAGAGCCTAATGGGTTTCAATCAGTGGAGATTTTCAGGGATGACCAAGGGCTCTTGATACACAATCACGACATAGGATGAACATATATTGCAATTGATTACCATTGATCACAGGTGAAGTTGAAAGGTCTTTATTACAATTGATTACAGGTGAAGTTGAAAGGTCTTTATTACAGGGAGAGATGTGCATCATTCATAATCATTGACAGTTGCCTACAAATGTAAAGCATCCATCTTCATGTTTTATGCCTGTCATGATTGTGGCTGTTAAGGGTTAAGGGTTTAGGGAACACAACGGTCAGAACAACATGCTCCCATATATCCCTTGCCTGAGCTGAGTTCACTGTCTTGGGATTCTGCATGGCCTCAGCAAATGATCAAAGGCCTCCATGAGTGATTCGCTTGAAGATCTTGGATTCAGGCTCAGCTGTACCACCCTTGCTGGAGCAGGCCCCAGCACTAGTGCCTCTGGGCCTGCTTCTCCTGAGGACTGCCTAGCATCAGCAGCAGCTTCCAAATGATTGCCTCTAGCCTTAAGCAACCTCACTGCAGTGACCCCAGAGGCGGCGAAGGCCATAGCCAAGGACCGTGTTGTGGGTCTGGTGCGGGCAAAGTTTTGCCAGCAGCGCTCCAGCTTCTCGCGGCACACCTTGCGGCGGAAGTTGTCCTCTGGAGAGGATAACTCAAAGTCCCTTTGGAGGTCCCGCTCACATGTAGGAGACAGTTCAGCCTTGCATTGGGTGAATACACCCTGCTCAATGGTTGAGGGAAGCTGGTCAGCGGTAGATGGAAGCTGCTCAGTTATGGAGGGAAGTTCGTTAGTTGCAAGGGAGGCTTGATGAGGAGGTTTAGGGTTCTTGATGCGGGATGAGAGGGCAGCCACCCTGCGCCCCTCTGCTGCATGCAATCGCTGCTCGAGGCACAGGCGAGCGTCCTCAACAGCTCTCAAATGTATTGCTTGGGACATGGCACTCTTACGTTTTGCTTGGATGACCCTTGCACCAGCACGGGCTGACCTGCGGCCCGTGAACTCAGCCCTGAGCTTCAAAGCACGGTGGAACTTTTCCTCCAAGGCTTGATCATCAACTCTCTGATTCCTCACAAGCCGAGCCTACAATGAAAGCAATAACACTTATGAGATACTCTGATGATGGCTATCTAACAGCAGTACTAACTAGACACCTTCACTCCCTGAGTGCTGCCGTATAAGGACACCACACCATCAAATTTCGGCGTAACTTTGAGCTGAGATTCTCATACAGGTTTACACATGTCAGGAACTTGGCGGGTTAAGTTTTAGCTCTGGACAAGGCGAATTATCCTGTAAATGGCATATGGTATCACCAGTCGTTCCTCAATGAGATGATGTCGTGCTTGAAGTCTTTCGATCCTAGCCTTGTTCAAGGCTTCAAACTTTTGAGCAGCCAGCATGTGTTTTTGAGCAACTTCTGAGCTCTTAGCGCTTCTGATCCTCTCCAGTTTCATCAGAACATTTTGTCTTCGAGAAATGAACTTTAGGGCTTTGGACTTTCGTTCTGCTAGCGCACAGGTGTAACGCATTGTAGCCTCCTCATGTCTTCCCTGCATGCATGATGTTTAGGTTTGTAAGTTCTTACAATTTCTAAATCTGTATGCTGCGTTTATAGTAGGCACTAATATGTCATGTACTGAAATCAACCTTCCTTGCTTACGTGTAGGCTTCAGACTTCTCAATTCAAGAATAAGAAGCTCCAATTAAACAGAACCTGATGGATAGACGTTTTCTCCATAAATAGAGCGTTGCTGTCTGTCGTTCCTCTATTTCGTGACGACAGCCACATCCTGAAAGCCTGTAAAACATTTTGGATTTATAATCTGCTATATTTAAATGTAAGCAGAGCTGAGAATGAATCGTATTCTTACTCCTCGCCTATGCTTAACGGTATGACTCCACCGCGGTTGATTATCTGTAACTCGCAAATAAATGATGTGTATGAGTTAATCTACACACATTACAGAACCCATCGGTTTATCCTCTCCTTTTGAACAGGAAACCCTCACAAGTTAAAATTTGCATGATAGTTGCGCACCTGTTTCGTTCATTAATGCTAATATTTAGAAGGCTCGGCTGGATAACTCATAAACCTATAATTTTAGAAATGGGCGAAGTAGCTGAGGAATCCTCACTGTAGCCATATCTGGCAGTACATAAGCACTACATGGCGTTTTTCAGCAATCGTCGAGTATTAAGAAGTAATTTAGGTCCTGAATCTTCAACTAAGTTAATTTTAACTGAATTATTCATATCGCGCCAGCTGCTCACTTTTTTCAGAGAACATGTTTTAGTACAATCGTTACAGTTCACAACAACATTACATCTCAATAAATGGCTCCTAAAGTTGCAAAGAAGAAGAAGAAGACGAAAGAAGAGCTTGAGGAAGAGCGTCGATTAGCAGAGGAAGCAGCTAGGTTAGCAGAGGAAGGTAGAGATAACAAGCATATCACTTTATCCATATGTTTCTCTCACACTCTCTTGAAGTGTTATTGTAAATGATTCTTCCGAAGTCTGAGTGTTTGTTTGTCCACAGAGAGGAAACGTCTTGAAGAGGAGGAGAGGAAAAGATTGGAGGAGCTTGAACGCCAGCGTCAAGAACTTTTGACAACATTACTAGGGATAGAGAATGAGCGATGTGCTGCAGAGATGTAAGTCTCCTTGCTTAAAGTTGTGCATGGAGGAATGAATGGGGCATGTCCTCCTCCACAAAAAGTAATGTGTCCGTCCATCATAATGCACAGGCAAGAGATGGAGCCCCTCCTGGTGCAGTGTGCCCATGAACGT
The DNA here is from genome assembly GCA_002335675.1 of Chlamydomonas eustigma. Taxonomy (NCBI): domain Eukaryota; kingdom Viridiplantae; phylum Chlorophyta; class Chlorophyceae; order Chlamydomonadales; family Chlamydomonadaceae; genus Chlamydomonas; species Chlamydomonas eustigma. The sequence continues at coordinate 188,999 of BEGY01000064.1, read as the reverse complement.
GCAAAAGCAGCGGAGCAAAGGCGACAAGACTGGGAGTGGGAGCGATACCTGTCATGCAGCCATGTACCGCATCCACTGGACACTATTGGTTTGTCTGACTTTAAGACAGCAACTAGCGAGCGAAAAGATGTCGTTTTGTCAGAAGCATTGGCAGTCTGTGAGGTGACCTCTTTCTCCAAATTTGTGTTGATAACCATACATTCCAAACATGCTTATCTTCACAGGAAGATTGTTCTATTTCAACAATTAATGAGTCTTTATCAAAGGAGGCCTGAAATTGTGCTCGAATCTCTAACCTGCAAATGTACTCCAATCTCTAACCTGCAATTGTGTTACTGTGCTATCAGGACTGCTTCCATTTGACTGGAGAGTGCATTTTGTTTCAGCAGAAAGCACATTTAGAGGGTAATGCGCAAGCCAGCGCCATGCACCTCAAAGATGTGGAGGATGTGCACCAACTCATCAACCAAGTCTCTGACCGCGTGTCTGCACACATCCTGCACTTTGCAGATGAGCATGCAAATGATAAGGGAGAGGTGCAGACAGGGCTCAAGCAGGTGATGAAGGATTATGGCAAGTCTGTAAGGGGTCGAGGTTGGGCAAAATCCAAAATCCAGGCACCAGTTAGCCTGAAGATGCTGTAATAATAGGAGGCTTCAGTGTCAGCAGGCCTTGGCTTCCGGAAGAATCTGTTGTACAGTCCTGGATTTTGGGCACTTTTTCTATTCCTTTTCTTTAGGGAATAAGCATTGCCGCTTGCTCTGTTTTTAGGGGTCATTTCAGCTGGCTGTTTGGGTCAACACCAGCAAGAATCCAAGGATGAAGACAGTGGAAATGCCACAACTGAACATGGTGTGTGAGATCTGAGCAGTGCAGACAAGATGCCTAGTCTTGATCAGAAGTTGTACCTCAGCTAAATGCAGCACCCTTGATGGAAAGCTTTGTATCATCAGATTTGTATCATGCTATGTACTTGTTTGCACTCTGCTTAGCATGTTCCCCATGCTTTCAGGTAGTTGACATACCCAAGCAAATCGCCCTAGCCTCTGTAGCTATGCGAGTCCAACACCGCGCATGTGACGAGTTTTACCGCAGATGCACAAATGAGTACATGGCAGTGGGAGGAGTTCTATATGCAGATCTTCTAACGCTTCCTCCCCCAGCCAAGAAAGTGAAGCATTGGACACTGCGGCAGGTGCGTGTCAATATGATGCTAGGGTACTGTGTAGGGTTTACATTTTAGGGGCAGGTGAATTTTATTTTGATATTAGCCTTGCTAGCAGGCTGTGTAGGGTTTAGGGGTAATTGGTTGTCATTATAACACTAGCGATGCTAGTAAGCTGTGTAGGGATAAGGGGCGGGTGTATCCACACAACACTAGCATTAGACTATGTATGGAGTTAGGAACTACTCTTAAGACTGTGCTGAACACTGCGTTCACGTGCCCAGGTGACACACTTATCCTCCAATGTACAGCGCATCCCCTATCCCATCCCCCCAGCTGGAGCTGACCCAGCAACATACCGTGCTGAAGAGGAGCCCCCGCCCTTAGGCTTCACATTTCCTTTCACACCAAACATCGTTCTGCTTGATGATCCCATCAAGGTAACAAATGTTCAAAGAACAGTCTAGAACAGGCGTACATGACTCATACGACACAAGGTGCGCATTGCATTTCTCTGCACTGCAGGGATGATAGTCACCTCTCCGAATTCTCTCTTTGAATCCAGAATTGCCTAACTCTCATTCTCCTGCATTCTCCGGATCCAGGTGGGTTGGTGGGATCCAGACACAAGTGCATGGAGGTCTGAAGGTGTGTCAGGTACTCTTGTAGATCCTGAAACAGGACACTTGACGTTCCAAAGCACTCACATGGGCCCTCTGGCAGTCATCCAGAGCCGCTGCCGTCTTTATCCATATCAGTCTTGGAGTGTGCGCCCAACAGGCGGGAAAGGCGGAGACACTGCAGCCGTCACATTGGAAGTTGGTTTAGCGGAGCCTCTTGTGTTTGAGGCAGGTCCTGGTTGGGTGCAGCTAGCCACACCAGCTGCCGAGACCTGGCCACAGCTCGCAGGGGTTGCGGGTAGGAAGATGCAGCCGAGTGCTCTGCTGTTGGAGCTGAGCACACATGGCATTCACTTGCTGCCAGATGATCGTGATGCTGATCCAGCAGGAGTGAAGGTTAAGGTTCGTGAAGCGGAGGAGGCTCTGTGCTCTGACCTGGGATTGCTGTGTGGTGCCTTTCTCATGGCCAAGGCAAAATGGAACCAGACTGCAGCCTCAGAGGAGTGCATAGCTCGTATAAGCGAGGTATGGCACATCGTAAAGTTTAGGACATTTAGGGTTGTGCAGCACTCCATTTGCTGCATGTATTTTCATGTTACATTTTCTCCTTACAATGTGAGGTTCATTCAACTCTGCAGGTTCTAGACTGGGAGGAAGGAGGGAGGACTGAGTACAGTCATGTCTTACGGGTTTTTTCAAAAGAAAAAGAGGATGGGGAGCGTCGTGTCCTCGCTGTTGTAAGGAGGGGAAGCCGAGGTTTTGCATTCTGTGATGCATTGGACAAGAGACCAGCTCTTCCCGCTCTGCCAGGCCATGAGAGCGTGGAGTCGGTAAAGGCCTGCATGGAGACTGTGTGGGGAGAGGTGCATGCGGGACTTCTGACTTTGCTCAAAGGTCCTTCTCTGAAGAATGAAGAGCTTGAGGCAGGGCCCCTGCTGCATAGATTGAAAGCTACTCAAGACGGGTTAGAGCTAGCTAGTAACACGAATCCACTTCTGTCTCAGGTTGTTGGGCAGCTTCTTTACTTATTGCGCGTTTTCAGTTTCAGTTGATATAATGTCTTCTCGAAAGATACATCATGCACATTGGGTTCAAAGTGCTTAACTTTGTTTAGACTAAATCGCTCAATGTAACTACGTACTGTATACGCCAGTGGTTCATTTTTATAACTTCGTGGTTCTGGAGCTGGATCATTTCGAGGCTTCCGCTGCCGCTGAAGAAGAATCTTCGAAATGGCTGACAAGAAACTTGTTGTTACTGTTACATGCTGCAACGTAAAAAAGCTTGACTTGAAGGTGAGCATATTCGCATTGTGCCCTAGTTGCGGCGGGCTTCATCGTTTTTATTTCCTTACTTTCTATGCCTGACAGGCTTACGGCGTTGCCAAAGCATTGTGCTCTGTCAAAGTGAAGCTAGAGGGCAAGGAAATCCACACTGATGTGCTACCAGGTGAACACAACTTGTATGGAGTTCCTAGGTATTCTTTTATGTGCTCATCTAAAGCATCTCATAGCAGCTGCTTTCCTTTTTCCTGTAATTTGCCCCTCCTATTTCAGGTTTGGATCCCACTTGGGAGGCAACTTACGAGTTCCCAGTCACTGACGAGAACACTAGCAAGTGTTGCGCAAGCTTCTACATGGGAGAGGGAGAGACCCTCAAGCAGATTGGGGATGAGCAGACCTACTTGCTGAATGTGTTGACAAAGGATAAGCCAACATTCAAAGCTATCATTGTAAGTGTAATCAATCGAGATCTGATTGAAATATGAGCTTCATCTAAGAGAGTGGGCCATGTTTTTGTGTACAAATTCTCTTTTTATAGCAGTCTTCTCAGGCTGTACACAAACCCCTTTATCTCCTAGCATGTATGCAAGTTATGATAACCTCAGCAGATGATACCACGTGTTGGATTGTCACTGTATCAACTGAATTGAAAGAAATGAAAAACATATGGTTTTTGCAGGTACCCGGTGGTCAGGTAGAGATGATGTTCACTGCCAGAGGTTTTGGTAAAGAGGACGCCCCTGAAGAGGATGATGGGCTTCTAGATCTGTTGGATGGTGGAGATATGGTCATGGATGATTAAACTCATATTCATCATTTCAGAGACAATTAAAGCGTGTGACTGTATTCTAATCAAATCATGAGACTCATCTCAACTCCTATCCAAAAATGTTCAAGTTAAAGCTCGTTGTACTAGGTGACGAATAATAGGCCGCGATATGAAAAATGCGGATATTGATTTAGTGTCACATGCTCCGAAAATGAGGCGTCGTACATTTCCGCACGGATGAACGGTGCACCAGATCCCATCCAGGATAAATTTCGTGTAAATTGGCAATTTGTGTATACGTGCAACAAATTTCACGTTGTATCCAATTCAGAAGACTAACGCTGTAGAGATCAGAGACATAACACAAGCTAGAAAACTTAAAGTTCGCAAATGAGCAATAGAGACCGCTCTGATCGGCCTGGCTCCGCATATGGTGGCCCTCGACCAGGTTCACGACCAAACACTGCTCAAGGGGATCGAGGCCAGGTTCAAGGCAGTAGGACAGGTGGTCATGGTGGATTTGGGGGAGATGGGAGTAGCCAAGGAGGTGGCTACAAGGGTCCAAGTGGAGGTGGAGGAGGGCAACAGGGAGGCGGTGGCAGCAGAGGGGGTGGGGGTGGAAGCGGCAGAGGAGGAGGAGGTAAGGCCTGTAGGCTCAGATTTCTACTTCTCAAGCTTGCATCACAATATGCTTCTTCGCAGATGCTTCATGCATGCAATCTTTCTACATTCTGATCGTCATGCAGATAGCAGCGTTCCCTCACATGTGGCTGTATCCCACATGGCACAAGCCTTGGCAGGGTTGAAACTTGGCGCTACAAAACAGCCGGTAAGCAATCCCATTTAACTGGCAACCAGTTGTGTATGCACATGGAATTTTCCAAAACAGTAAATGAGTGCTGGTTCCATTGTGTCATGAGGAAGTTTTTTTCTTTCTTTCTGAACCCCGAGAAAACTCCCCCACGGGAGCGAAACTCTCGGAACAGGAATGGGAACAGGAACGGGTACTAGAAACTGCCGAGCAGTCACCAACCCTAGTAGCAACTTTGGAAAGTGTCGTCACCTGAAGTGATGTTAGCCTCGAGCTGAAAAATCATGGCCCGTGTTAACTGGTGTAGAATATGAGCAAATCGTAGAGTTTTGATGAAGTTTTTTGTGAAAAATATTCTTTGAACATGCATTCCTCAGAGCCCTGTGTCACCCAGTGGACAACTGATACCAGGGCAGTACACACGCAGACCTGGATATGGTACTGCAGGGAGCGCAATCAAAGTCCTTACAAACTACTTTGTGGTGAAGATGCTTCTGTTTTCCCATGATGAGACTCTGAAGTCTTATCATCAATTTCTTGTAAACAGAATTTATTCTTGCTCATTGACAATAGGGGAGCCTTAAGTCATTTAAAATGTGTAGGTAACAGTATGGTAGCTCCATATTCAATACGTCACATTTCATAGCAGTAAAAATAAGCATAATGAACATCTTCGATTTTTGACAACAACAAAAACTATGCAGGTGAGCCCGGCACCACAAGTTAAAGATGTTGCAGTACAATACAGGGTGGACATAGACAGAGTTAAGGACAGAGGTAATTGGCGTACTGTATCTCATAATGATTACACAGGTTGCAGGCCAGATGGATGTAATTTGTACTTATAACTCCTGTTATTGTCATGCCTCAGCGCCGGCCGCACAATCAGCCGCAAGCCAGGAGCCTCCTAAGCTGCTGCCTCCGTGGCTCTGCCAGCAAATTATGACTACCTTGGCGGCGCAACAGAAATGGCCTGTTGGATGGGGCTTCGACAGGAGGGCCCTGATGTATGCACCCTCCGCATTTCTCCCTAAGGTTTGTCATGTGTTTCTTCCTCCTTCATACTTTTAAATCTCTGCAGACATTGCCTACATCCAATCCTGTGAGCACCCTTTACCAATGCCCACAAAATGCAATCTGTGACATAACAACCCTTGGTGTCTCCTAGAACATGGAATCTGAAAGACAATAAGAGCACAACAGGCTTGATGTAGCTACTAGGGATAGTTAGGAAGGCATAGAAAGGCCCCTGTTACATGTCTTCCAACCATGCCATGAACTTGTCTCTATCTCAATCATAAAAAGTGAATTCCTATTCAGGAGAGTTCTTATGATGTGTCAGTAAAAGATGACCCAGAGGCAGAGGCCAGGAAGTATAAGGTCAGTTCAAGCTTGAAGTAGAATTGATAACAGCGGGAGCATTAGTTTTGATGCAGGGTCTGTGGGCATTGGTGTCCAAGGTGTTCTCAGTCTTCCCTGATGTTGAATAAGGGCTTGAGACATCAAATGCACTGTACTCGACACAGTTCTTTACGCTCACTTCTGAAAATTATGTTTTCCTAACTGAATGTACAGACGACCTCAGAAGTCCTGCGAATTCCCCCACTTGATTGCTTAGCACTAGGCACAACTTGCTCTCCAACATTGTTCTTGTTCTATTTTGCTCAGGTGAAGATCAGGGAAGTAGCCTTGATTGACCTGAAAGGTATCTTTGCGTACATCAAGGCGGGGATGCAGACTGGTAACTTGGATCAGAGCATCACTGCTATGGGGCAATCAGGCCTGCAGGTGATTTGATGATTACACAAGTGTGATGGTCCAAGAGCCCAGGCCTGATCACATTTTATTGCGAGGAGGCATGTACTTGGCTGGATGTGCGTTTGACTTGGCTGTCTCAGTCCAGAGCTTAATGTCTCCTATGCCGATAACAAGTACAAAAATATGTCTCGGGATGAGTAAGAACTCTCAAGTACATATCAGTATGCCCATTGCTGAAAATTGCAATAATGGCACTCTCTTGTCCCTTCAATCCTGACCCATCCCGCGCTTATAACCATTGCAGGCTCTGGATGTTGTGATGCAATGGCTGGCAGCCACTGACGTTGACTCAGGTATTGCCGTTGGACGCGCCTTCTACTTCTATGATGAAAGGAATAAAGATTTGGGAGGAGGCATTTCTGTATGGTGTGGAGTGACGCAGGCGAGTGATCGACCAACTCTTTCATGGGGTTGAAATGGAGACGTTTTGGTATCAAGCCAAATTGTGATTCTTATTTTATTGGCTTAATTAAGAATGTAACTGCATACAATTTTAAAATATGATGAATCCTCCTTACTGCTTGCTCAGTCAATAGAGAGACTAAACCTGTCGCCAAAGTTAAGTAGAAATAAGAATAAACAGACTGCCATACTTGAACGTGTGTCATGGGTAATGTGATTGCAAGTGAGTGCCCTCTTTGTTTTGCGGCATGCAGGCTTTTAAAGCATGCCAAGCAGGCCTTCTGTTTAATTTGGACACGACTCACTCAGGCATGCTCCAAGCTGTTGCCCTGCCTGAATTAATGATCCGTGTCATGGGCCTGAGGAATGGACCTAAAGGCCTTGAGGGCTTACCACCACATGCCACCTCCAAGCTTAGCAAGGCACTACGGGGTGTCAAGGTAAGGTACAGATTGCCCCAAATAAGGAATTCTGTCTGCTGCCCTCATTCAGCTAGCTCTCCATTTTAGGCTGATCTCGCACTCCACTTTCCTGGAGGTTCCCATTCCTTCCTGGCAGCAGTGTAACATGTAACGTGTCGCCCCCCTGGTCCAGTGTCTCCATGCACCTCAGTAATCAGTCTGTTTTGTACCAGGTGCTTGTAAAAGGAGGGCCTTACTCTGTCCGCAAAACCATCCAGTCTGTGACTGCAGTGGGTGCTGACAAGCTGACTTTCATGAACCAAAAGGAGGGGAAGATGATGACTGTAGCTGCATACTTTGCTTCTACTGGAAGGTAAGTGATTTCAAAGCTTGCAGGTAAGAAGAAAGAAAGGAGAAGAACTTAACTTCACACACAGCTTGCAGGTAAATGGAGAAGAACTTAACTTCACACACAGCTTGCATGTCAGTGACACCACCTTCTTGTATGGTTAGAACAGAGTTGCATGTCAGTGACACCACCTTCTTGTATGGTTAGAACAGAGTTGCATGTCAGTGACACCACCTTCTTGTATGGTTAGAACAGAGTTGCATGTCAGTGACACCACCTTCTTGTATGGTTAGAACAGAGTTGCATGATTGATTGCCATAAGCATGATCTTGATTCACTGAGTGTTATTTGTGGATGAAGCAAAAGTGATCATTGGAATGATTCATGTATAGAGGTGCAATGTGATGAAGCCTTTCGCTGACAGGCTACTTTCAATATCTTCCTGCAGAGGCCTTTCGCATCCAAAACTGCCTTGCATTAACACTAGTGCACAGCGTGGCAAGGAAAATTATTACCCGGTTGAGCTGTGCAGAGTGCTGGAGGGTCAGAGGAGGTGTGCTGTGTAAAATAGTTAAACTTTAAAGTCTGTGAAAGTGAACATGTTGTAATAATTGATAATAATGTACTGAAGCAGGCTAGAGACAAACAAGGAAATGATATCATTCCTTCAATGCTTGTATTTTTAGAGCATGCAGTGATAGAGAAATCTCATCCCTGCTGCTGTCAAAAAAAAAGCTTTAATGCTTCGTCAGATATATATCATAATTTCAGCTACGCTTTCACTCAATGCTCAGGATGATCCAAGGTTTCAGATAGAGCACCGTTAAATCCTGTGCTCTTGCAGATCCACGGTTTCAGATTGATATTGCCATTGAATCTTGTGCTCTTGCAGATCTAAGCTTGATTCTAAACAGCAGGCCGATATGATCCGTGCAGCCTGCAAGAAGCCATTTGAGAATCAAGGGCTCCTGCAAGAGACTATGGACTGGCTTCTGCCCAACAGAGCTCCTCCCCTCCTCAAGCAGTGGGGGCTGCAACTGCAAGGTGAGGTGCTAGAGGGGTTCACACTTCTAGAGGACTTCAAACTTATCAGCTCTGATTGATGGTTGTGTGTTTAAAGCTTCGCTCATATTATTGTTGGAAGCTTCCTAGAGAGTTCCTGGCAATGCTCATTACTGAGGCATGTTTTTGTTGTCATTATTGTGATTTAGGAAAAATGGTAGAGGCAGATGCTCGTATCTTGCCGTCACCTATGCTCACGTATGGCAAGCCCAAGTGTGTTGATGTGGGGCCCCAGGTGAGTGACAAGCAGTCGAAATCAGCACAACCTCATTGCAAATTAATCCCATACCTACAGGAATTGCTAGTTGGCAGCTCCTGGAATATCATTCTTGCTGCTGTGCATGCTTTGGCACCACTTATCAGCTGTTTTTTTTAATGTTCATTCCTTGTCAGGGCTCCTGGAACCTCAGGGATGTCAATTTCTTGGAGGCAAAGAAGCTAGATGCTTGGGCTGTTGTGTCTCTAGTCCCCAGGTCAGAGGCTGAGGTGCAGTACCCTCTGAAGGTATGACAAGATACTGAATCGTACATTTAGGGCATGCCGTACTCATTCATCTTTGTCTAACATGTAGCAGCGTAGTAAGCATACAACATTGGCACCCACAACATGCTCCTCAAGAAAGTGATGAAACTTTGAGCCTTACCATGCTCCAAAACTTCCGTATTCGTCTTGTTTATTACCTTTGTATGAGGTCCTTTACCATGCTTCATGGGCAGGATTTCCTAGAGGATTTCTACAAAATGCTAGGGAAGTGTGGAATTCAGGTAGGACGGTACTGTGCAAGGAAACCTTGAACATAACCATGAACCCAGCCAGTGCAATCATAAAAGAGTTAAACTGTCAGGTGTTGATAACTGTCAGGTGTTGATAACTGTCAGGTGTTGATAACTGACCTTAAACCGTCAGGTGTATTCATAGCAGCATTGATAAAGAACTTAAACAGCTGCTGTTGAGGCCACTGGTCTGCAGATGTGCCTATGCTGTGCCTGTAGCCTGTTGCCTGTAGGTAGACAGTGTCTTGGACCTTGGTTGTGCTCTCATTGCTAATATACCCTTTTGGTGCCAGGTGTCAAACTCAGGCAGGCCAATGGTCGTATACACTGATGGACGCTCTCAAATTTCACAGCTGGTGCAACAGGCAGTGGATCAAGCCAAGGGAAGCTTCAAGGGTCAACAACCCCAGCTCATCCTTGTGATGCTGCCTAGAAAGGTATCTGCATGTGATCTTGATATGCTGACCTTGATTAATAAGTCTACTTGAGCACTCAGTGAGACACTGCTCACCTACTACTTAGCTTCTTTGAGAATGCTACGTTTTGATATATGTCACGAGCTCCTTCTGAATCCGTAAGGAAACAAATATTGAGATCTATCAGGTCTTGTATTTGAGTAACATTCTTTGTATAGTGTTGTATGGATATTTCTCCTCTTTCACCCTGATAGCAAGCTGTAGCTCTCATGTGTTTAGCTTCCTGATAGCAAGCTGTAGCTTTCATGTGTTTACCTTGCAGACCTACTACTCATGTTTCCGATCTGTCTTGGTCTCAGGATACTGAGCTATACCGACAGGTGAAGATAGCTAGCGACACTATATTTGGGGTACCCAGTCAATGTTTTGTGAAAGAGAAGGCTGGTTTCGGAGGTCCAAAGGATGAGTCCAAATTAGTCCAGGTGGGAGTTGAGAGGAAGATGAAAGAGCATGGTCACAGCCAAGAAATATTTGAAATCCAGGAGATGGCCTGGGTCTGTGATTTGCACAATGAGATTATCAGAGCGATCAAAGCCATGGAACTTAGACTGACAGTCTGCATCAGTTTTTATACAGTTATCTTCCCGGCCCCCCCTCTCTCATCCTTCAACTGTCTTAACACTAAAACAATTCTTATCCTATTCAGTACCTTGCAAATGTTGCCCTCAAAGTCAACGCTAAGCTTGGGGGTGTCAACACAGCAGTGCTTGGAGAAGACTCAGCTCCCAACAAATACATGCCAATTGTAAGGCCTTTAGGGTTTTAGGCCTCTAGGCCTTCACCTCAAAATCCTGGATACAAGGAGGGATTGTAAATGAGTATGTTTACTTGTTTCTGTCGCAAGCACTGGCCACCCATGTATTTGCATGTGTCATATTCAGAACTGATGAGAATAGCTCTGTAAATGTTGCAGTGATCCTAATTTCTGGGAAAGTTTGTAAAGCTCCTCATCTCCCCATTCTGCATGATTGCTTGAACCTCAGTTGAGAGATTTTCAGCATGTGCTGGTCATGGGTGCTGACGTCACGCACCCCTCACCAGCTCAAAGGAAAGAGGAGGGCTCTCGAAGTATTGCAGCTGTAGTAGGGAGTGTGAACCCAACTGCCACGAAGTAAGCTACATTGTACGGCATGGACAAAACATTCTGTAATATAGTGAACATACTTCCATCTCTCGTGTACTTCATTCTGTCATATTCTGTGCAAGTTATTGGCCTTGAAACACATTTTGAGCCCCTGTCTTGTCCTCAGATATGCAGCACGTATGATCTTGCAATCCAAGGATGACTATGAGATCATCACAAATCTGTCAAGCGCTGTAAATTCGCTCATCTTGCAGTACATGCTCAAGAACTCTCAGAAAAGGTATCTTTGGCAATAGAAGATACTTACTTAATAGGTGCTGATGATGGAAAGCATCTCTTGATACTTGCGAGTCTTTTGAACTTTAGCATCTTGCAGTTAAAATCTTCAGCACTTATTGGCATCTGAGAACTCCAAGGGCAATGGGAGTTCCCATGCTCTGACTAAATCATTGAGAGTAGTTCAAGTTGTGTTGAATGCCTGTAGGCCCCAAGCCATTTTGTACTACAGGGATGGAGTGGCTGAAGGCCAGTTTGATGAAGTGCTGGCTCAAGAGTTCATAGCCATCAAGCAGGTTAGTTTGATGAAGTGCTGGCTCAAGAGTTCATAGCCATCAAGAAGGTGAGTTTAATTTCCACCTCATAATGCGTCTGCTTTTTCCCCTCACCTCTAGCAGTAGGACCCCCTCACCTCTAGCAGTAGGACCCCCTCACCTCTAGCAGTAGGACCCACCTCACCTCTAGCAGTAGGACCCACCTCACCTCTAGCAGTAGGACCCCCTCACCTCTAGCAGTAGGACCCACCTCACCTCTAGCAGTAGGACCATTATGAGGTTGGTTTTCAGCTCGATTTGCACTGAGTATAAAACAACGCCTCACCAGAAACTTCCAACTGCACTGTTCATGCTGTCTGATGGTTGTACTGTCCGTACAATCTGCAACATCTGACAGTCAAGCTTCTTTCCATGGTGCAGGCTTGCGCTGACATTGAGGAGTCTTACAACCCGCCAGTGGTCTTTGTTGTGGTGCAGAAAAGGCATCACACTCGCTTGCTGCCTGTAAATGGTGGTATTCAGCATAGATCAGGAAACATCATGCCAGGCGAGTAATAATGAAAGGCATGATTCGATAGAGACAGATAAGTGTCTCTGACAAAATAGTATGTAAATTAGCAGAAAAGTATGAAAAATGCCACAAGGTAAAAGGAGGAGACAAAAATTGGACCTGGCTTATGAGACATGAATGTGTGCTGCATGAATCACAGAGCCAGGACTCATAGCATCACAGCACTCCTTTAAACATTGGTACTGACTTGGCATCCTTGCATTCTTCTTGCTTTTGAAGGCACGGTGGTTGACAGGACAATCTGCAGTCCAGTGCATTATGACTTCTTTTTGAACAGTCATGCAGGGCTTCAAGGAACGGTGAGCTCCATTTCCACCTTGCTGGTTTGATGCACACGCACAATTTAACCTGAGGCTCTTCGAATTTCGTGTGCCATTTTTTGCGAGGAACTGCAAGT